>VXAU01003014.1:246846-316450 GCA_013399695.1 Formicarius rufipectus
CTGTCAGTAGTTTTAGTTTTGGAAAAGCAGGAGAATGTCAGAGTTTGTGCTTGCTAGAGAACTCTTTTCTCCTTCTCTAATCCTTCCTTTCACCCTCACAGAAATCAGCTGTGGCCAATGAGCAAAAGCAGCTATCTCAGGGAAAATTTCACTTCAGTTGCAGGTACAATCGTCTCTGGGATAAATGACAGCTACTTTTTTTGTCTCCAAGATCATACTCAGGAAAGCCAGTAGTTCTGCTTCTAAAATGCATTCTCAATCTCTAGAAGTCAATATGTGGATTAAAGAAACAAAATGAAAATGGAAAGTTATACATTAAGTACAAGAAGTATTCGCACAATTATCTGCTGCGACTCCAAAGTCACTCTCTGCAATATATATATTTTTATTTAGATTTCAAGGCAGAAACCTATATGGTCTCAAATACTAACAATGACTTCTGTACACTTTGGTAACAATTTCTATACAGTAAGACTGTTTGGTTTTTGCTCTTGCTACAAATTTTTGGAGTAGTAAGTTCCACAATTTAACCATATTTTATGTGAAGAAGTCCACTAGATTAGAATTTTGTACCTATTAAATCTACCTAATACTTCCAGATCCACCAGGAAAAATGTGGTTAATAAAAACACCTTATTGGAAGGCCCAAGGCTGCTCACAGCAACTACTGCATTTCACACAAAATCTGTGATGTATTCTTTGGCACCACTCTGTCATCAGTGGTTAAAAAAACCTTAGGCAGAAATATGAATGGAAATTTTCCTAATAACAATGTGAATATACTTCTTTGTAACTGAAAAGAACTTTGTTTTGAACAAAATAAAGCAAATTATTACTATTTCCTGCCAAATCTACTGTATCCTTTTGTTTTCATTCAGCTAAGATTACTGATCTATGACATCCTCATAACTCATAAAGACCAATTCACTGTGTAATCCTCATCTTTTGATCACTAACAAACATTCTCCAGAAAAAGGAATTTTTTTTCCAGTGTCATTGCACTGTGCATATTTGGTACTCTATCTTCTCTACTTGGTAAGTCACGAAAGTCTTACCTCGCTTCTGCAGACTTTTACTTTAAAATAATAATAATCATAATGATAATAAACACAAATAACTAATTGCTTTTTTTTGTGTGTGCAATTTTCCATCCCCTCACAATTGTGTGTAAGTAATACAGCATCTTGGTTCACAAACATCTCAAAATTCTCCAGCATTCATAACCTTGAGTTTATTGCATACACAGACACGCACACATATAGAACATTAGGATGTTCTGACCATCGTTTCCAGCTAAATAATAGTAGATCATGCTTTGCAGTAGCTATACCAGTTTACATGAATTAGGTGAGCATCATCACTGTTCTGTGGCCTCTTTCCTTTATATAAGAAATAATTTTGGGAGTGTATATAACCAGGGATATAACCAGTTATCTTCACAGAGCACCTAAGAGAATTTGTATGCCTCTAACAACACACACACAGATTAATGACTCCCACTGCCCAAATCTAGAAAGTCAATAGAAAATGGCAAGTTCTTCTATTCAGATTACTTGCCAAGGGTGTATAACCACCTTATTGCCCTACATGTTGACTGTATTGGCAGAGATACTAAACATAGTACCTCTCTGAGAGAGGATCAGCTCACTCCCCTGATCTCAATAATTATATTACATGCCTAAAATAAAGTATTTTTCAGGCATTACATTGATTAAAAGAGCAAACATATGCACGAGACCAACTCTCCATCCCAATCACATTGATAAACTCAGGGAGAGACTGAGGACACTCACACTGAACATCAGTGGAGTGATGCATGTTAGGCATGGTCAGAGTGAACTCTCCCAGGATTCTTATGCTTCTTGGGATCCCCCAAAAATACAAACCAGGTGAAATAAAAATGACCTAACTTTCTTATGGATTACATTATAAGCCAGCTGCAGTAAAAGCGACCCTACACCATCAAGCAGGTTTCTTATGAATTTCATTGTCCTTGTCATCTGCTCAAGTGACTCCTTGTCAATCTAATCCTAGTCTCAAAGGAGGATTATAAATAGGGAGCAGTTACTGCGCCTTTCTTTCTGATTCACTGCAGCAGCCAGGAACCATGCTGGTTTCTTAAGAGAGAAACACATAACACAAAGCTATAAATATTTCTATTTTCTTCTTTTCTCAGGCACTTTTTTTCACCCCACAGAGTGGAAACAAGACTGAGAGAGTTGATCATATGACCCTGGGAGAGACTGAAATGACCCCTCCAATATGTCTCTGGTGACATTAGGAGCAGTCATTAACTTTTGGTCTTGATCATCATTCTCAGGAAATGTGTGTCTTGCAGCATGCCTCATAGTTTCTGCTGTTGGTCTGATCTCTGGTTTATTACTACAAATTATCTTCCATTTTGGAAGGCTTGTGGTTGTTTCGGCTACATCATGTTTAGTGAGGAAAATTTAACAGGAACTTGTAGTCTGTCTTCAAAAAAAGAGAAATATTTGACACAGACTTCTGTGATTTCAGGTATATTTTCTATTACCTGTAAAGCTGCTAGATAAGATATTGTACGGGGCAGTAAACTGAGATACGGTTTCAGATAATTTTTTCAGTCTTCCTTTTATTTTGCCTTCTAATTTCATGTATTTCTTCCTTCAAAAGCAAAACTTTCTAAGAGGCTAGTGTCTACACCATGACTACTGGCACGCATATCGATAATTTCCACAATGTTAAAGACTAGTGCAAGAAGGTATCTGGTTTGAAAGTTCTTCTGCAGCTGCAATATATGCTTGCTTTTTAATTCCCTTTAGTCACCAAAAAGGGCAAAATTTCCTCACAATATTTGGGGCTGCATTTTTGATGGCACTCAGAAGTCTGAAGTGGAGTTATGAATGCTGAATCAAAAATGCAACATCAGTCAAAAGATTTATTTTCTCATTGCTCTTTGTCTTCCATCAATTTCAGAGCTGGATCCAAATTTTGCTTTATATAATGTCATGGTTCTGGCCTGACTCAGCCAAAGGTAGGTCAGTGGACCAAACCATTCATTGACATCACTGGTGCATGACTAGATCCTGAAGTCATTTAAGAACAAGTCAGGAAGGAACTGTGGAAAAGAACAAGCTTACAACCTTGTACATCAGGCAACTGAAGCCATCAAATACACTGCAATTTTGAGCCAAAATAAACAAACTTTCCAGGTCAGGGATTACATGCCACCCTAGGAGCACTGACTGGGAGATTGCATTTTAATAGATGTGCACTTTAATGAAGGTTTGCTCTCTGCCTTCAATTCAATTAAAACTTCAGGCAGGTGATTTAGCTCCACAGCTCTTATTACCACTAACTTACAAACATTGGGACATTTGCCCTGGACATTGCTCTTATGTTACACACTGGCAATCTTTTATCCAGATTCAAAGGGGTTTATTTAATGGAATGGAATGAGACATAAACATCCCACAGTTGTCGTTATTCACAGGCTGATGAAAACAACGCCATGAAAGCATGTACAGTAAGTTAATCAGTGTTTCTCTGGTGTCCACATGTCAGGGAGCAAGGGCAAGGCAGTGGGCCCTCATCCCTGGCCCAGCTGCAGCCAGCAGGCTGTAGGGAAAGGCCTGGGATGGGGCCTGGCTGGCAAGCTATAGTTACAGGAAGGACCTTCCAGAGAACGTGTTACTCATAATGTCATACTTGGTTTTCATCAAGGATATACATGCTCTGGGCAGGCTGGCAGTCAAAGGTGACCTTCATACGAGTCATACAGTAAAAGACAACTTGGAAACTGTAGCACATGAATCTCAAGTGGTAACAACAAGAAGCACATTCATTGTCCATGTCAAAAAGGCTCATTGCATAAATGCAAAACAGAGCCAACTTCTGTTGGATGCTCACCACGCTATATGTCTGGCCATTTGCAAATTCCACCAGACAGGCATCAATTCCCTTGGCTGCATCCCTGAATACAGAAATAATGTTTCATGAGAGACACCCTGAATTGTACCTTTTTTTAATCCAAAGCTTTTATTCCAGACATTATATTACAGATGGGGGAAAATAAATGAATGGTTTATTCTATTTATAAAAAATACTTTAAATATTTGGAAGATCAACAGCCACATTTTTCCTCCAGCTACATATCCCCATGAACTAGAATAGCATATATTCAATAAAGAGAACGTTACTCTAATTTTGGCCTGTGAGCTGGGTGGTCCAATTGGTTAGTTCATTGGCCTTTCTTCTCTAAACACTTTGTTTTTAATAATAGCTTTGGGTACAACAGAATATGAGTCTGACAAATTCATCCTACATGTCCTGACTCTTGTGACAAAACATCTGTACAATATTTACTTTAAGACACTGGGGAAATTTGGAAACCAAGAGAAAACATCAGTCTATAACTATTTTTGGCATAAATTAATTTTACAAATATAATGAACATTTAAATGAATACTTACCATGATTATATGATTTTTGACACCACTCATTACAGGTGCTCTAAAATTTCTGTCAAATTTTACATCAGTTAGCAATTTTGTAATTTTTTTCTCAATAAAATATGTTATTGTTACTGTTTACTTCCTCATATACACCTTTCTAAACTATCTAGAAGTGAGGATAAAGGGGAATAGGTAGTATTTTCCATCTGCTAACATTTTTAAAAACCAACAACATTTTAAAAGAATCTTAAATGCTGATTGGTGTATTTCTGGAGTTCAAAAGTTTTTAAGACTCTGTGGACTCCATTGAGAAATTCAGTGGTGGACTTATTTGTTTCAAGCCATTGAGCTAAAATGAAGGTTAACCTCATTAAAGGAGACTGTTAACACAGGCACATGCTGTGCTGTGAAAAGAAGGTTCTTGTTCTTTGAATTCTCCAGAATGCAGCATATCTCCATCATTGGACTCCAGGGTGTTTGATGCAAACTCTACTTCCTATCACACTTCTCAGTGAAACTTCTCATAAGGGCCATTGGAGCAACATTACTTGTACAAAGAATCAAAACTTTAGAAACACCTTCCTGTTACAGCTCTGAGATCAATGGAGTTCATCTCTGATCTCTTACTATGAAGCACATTGTTAGAAAATCAGTATTTTTATAATGATCTATAAAAACCACACACTCAAAGAATGTAAAATACAGTTTGAAACTGTACAATTAAGCCATCTCTAACCCATGAAATCAAAACTTTCACATTTGAAAGCTTAAAGTGAGATACACAAAGGTAACTTGATTTTTAAGTACAGAGAAACTGCAATTCTTAACCAACCTCTGCTTCAACTGCAGATAATGACGTACTCCAGACAAAAAAATGCATAACCTTTCAATTATATTACTCTAGACTTCAGACTTCAAATCAATAGACATCCAGTAGTTCAAACTGTAATACAGCAGATAACACTAGAATGTGAGCAGTGATATTTGTGGAAAACAAAACCAAAAATAAAATAAAACAAAACANACAAACAAACGACAACAACAAAAAACACTCAAAAAAAACCCACCCAAAACTACATGATAAGCAATGTGGGGTTTACTGCATTAGAGATAATGGAATATACATTATTTTAAGCTGTATTCTGTTTTATAGATTTTGCTTGATTAGTTGTGTTTGGTCTCTTGAATTTCATGTTCTTAAAACTTCTGGAAACCAGGACAATTAATCATAGTAACCCACATCAGGGCAAAAAGATCTGACAGACTCAAACATTGTGTATGTTTAGGAATCTTCAGGAACTGAAGGACCTCTAGCTCTTTCCTCTTTCAAGCATTCATCTCCTTACCAGGGTTTGGGTTTTGTTTATTTTTAATAAAAGCCTCAATGGCCATAAACCATCATACTAGATCCTTTATGTATCTAAACAAACATTATAATGCTGGTTTTTTTCCTGTTCCATCAGGACACTTTTGCAGTATTAGAAGTACTTGTGGCCAATTGCTGTCCTTATTTCTACTCCTAACCTGTAGCCCTGCAGCGTGTATTTGCACTGCTTCATGTTACACAAAGCACTGTATCTTTCAGTGTTATAATCCGCCAAAGTACATAGCCAGAGCCAGAATAATTTTCCTTTTTTGCCGTTAAATAAAAATTATTCTACCTTATTCATGAGTATTTCAGATTATATATGACATGCAGATGGGGAGGATCCAGAGATCCAACAGCACAACTGAAGTACTGAAATTATTCTTAATGGTTTGACTTTCTTATACTCCTTTCAGGAAAAGAAAGTGTATATGGAAGATTTATCAGAGTATTAAAGTATTGAAGCTTTAGTTATTAGAAGGATCGGCAGTTCTGCTCACCTGCTCAGAAAAGTCCTCCTAAAATATGTTATTTTTGCTAGCAAAATAAAATTGTTGAAAGACAGGGGAAAATGGAGAGACTGAAGATATTCTGCCAACACGATTGTCAAGTACTGGTGTTTCTCCAACAGTTTTAGGAAGTAGTTTTAATGCCCAGATTAATTCCTTAAAAGGGTAAAATTTTCTGGCAGAGCTCTTCACTTCAAAATAAACTGGGACAAATTAGGCAGTCCAAAAGAGCTGGGATTCACTCACTGTTGGCAGGAAAATTCATTGCAACCACCTCATAAATGTTATACTTTAAGCAAATATCTCTCCTTAGAGTCTCAAGCTCGTGGGAATGCACTAATTCAAAATCCCAGCATATGGATCTCAATACATAGGTCTCTAAGATGCTGATCCTATAAAACTTCTATAAACTGTGACCTCAGTTATTGATAGTTATCTTTCCAAGTGATTCCTTTTGTCGAAAAGCAGAAAGCTAAAGTCTTCCCAAGTGAGGTTTTTAAGTCTGCAGGCTGACTCCAGATAGCCCCAGACAGCACTCCTACTATAAATGCCCCACTAAGTCTAATAAGTTTTCCTTTAAAATATGCCCCAGATGTTCCATCAGTTCTGCTGGCTCAGCCCCTGATCTTGACAAAATTGTGTCCAATGTTTTCATCAGGACGTGTCCCAAAAGACTAACCAGCAAACAGTGACATCTCATAGGAAGCAAGGCACCTATGTTTCCAAATTTGGCTGGGTTAATAGCTTCATGCTTTTGGAAAAGTGCTTGACCTTAAAGAAAGTAATCTACTTTTATACAAAGGGTAAATTCTCTCTTCATTCAGGCTAAACTTCATTCAAAGAGTAAAGACAACATAAAATCAATGTTTAACTTTCTATGTTTCATTTTATTTAGAAGTGAATATATAGAAGTAAATAATTAGATTTCTACAGCTCACTCAAATCCAAGCCTCATTACAGTCATCTGGAATAGGAATGATTGAATATGCTATTGCTTTCAAATTTAGTTCCTATTCAAGTTCCTAACAAACCAGCTTGCTTGTTCAATTCTCATAAAATATATATCTTTCCTTTTATAACAATTGACCAAATACAAAAATCCTAACAGCCCTCTCCAACCCTATCTCAAAATCTGAAGGTGTTAGTGTTACAGGAGCCTGATCAGACACAGGCATGCTTTCAGACTTCTATCACTTGGGCTCCCCCTGGTATCTTGGTTCTAGCCATGCTTGGCTCTGTGTCCTTGCTAATGACTGAAACATGCTGAAATATTATGCTGAAATGGCATACATGCCTCCAAATGGCTTGTCACACAGATAACTAGTGGGATTTCCTCTTTGTAGTGACAAGCATGCACATAACTTTCCTATTTTGTACAGAATGTGTTTATACATCAAATATTATTCACACACAACCATGCACACTCATGGAGTCTCCACAAGGCATACAAAATGTATTAGTTCATCTTGAAAACAGCAGCACATCGCTTGCAACAGTTACAGTCCTGTGAAAGAGAAGGAAGAAATAAGGTAGTCTGTTACATATGCGATGGAGATAGTTTTTCTTCAGTTATTTTTGAATTAGTAACTATTAGCTGAGGTTGCTGAGGTGAGCAATTAAGTGTATCATAACCTTCTAGGATTTAAAGTGAAGCTGTGCCAGGGGAATTATCTGTGTGTTACCACTCACTGTCTGTATATATACACATATGGAGTCCCTCAGAGCACTTTCCAGGAATAGTTCAGTTGGTTTCCAAGTCACTCAACATATTTCACTCTCAAGCAGTTTTGTGTTAAAAAGCTGCCACTATTGTCATTATGCATCTTTAATGGTACTGAAACTGTCAGGCAAAAATTGCATTCTCCTGCTGTTTTGAGCAGCAGGAGAATGAAGATGACGAAGATTCATGCTAATGTTAATCAGAGATGAGAAATACAATGACATTTTCCAAATATATATGGGACAGTCCTTTAACTGCAAAAGGCTCTTTATTTCTCCCTTCTAGTCCATTAATTTTTAAAAAAGAATAACTGCAAATAAAAAAAAAAAATATTAAAGTAACATCAAAGAAAAACAATTAGCCAAATGGACTGAATCCTGAAAATTCTCCCTGAATGTATTTCCCATTGACTTTTTAATTGCTGTTGTTTTGAATCATTGGATTGCTGTAATTATGTTCTACAACTCAGTATTTTGTTACTTGTAATCAGTCACTTTCTTATCCTCATAGCATTCTTGAGATTACTTCCTATTCAGACAGGGCACAGAAAAATAGAGGACTAAGGTGCCTGTGAGATGATTAATCTACTGCATAATTCAGATATCTCCTGTGTAGCTGAAGCTACAATAAAACTGTCAGTAGGATTCACTTGATGGTTCCTAGAGAGCATTTCTGATCATTAATCTGACCAAAATCAAGTGTCTCCCATAGACTGTGATGAGAATGAGATAACAAAGCCTATTTTCATGTAGATACCTACACCCTAGATAGAAAAACTTACAAAGATATCCCACCCAGAAGGAATTAGACAGAATACAAGAATCTCTGAAT
This sequence comes from Formicarius rufipectus, assembly GCA_013399695.1. Taxonomy (NCBI): domain Eukaryota; kingdom Metazoa; phylum Chordata; class Aves; order Passeriformes; family Formicariidae; genus Formicarius; species Formicarius rufipectus. The sequence goes on from VXAU01003014.1 coordinate 255,706, forward strand.
GACAAATCCTAGGGAGTAATTCCAGCTATGCTGCTGTCAGCCCTGCAGGTTCCAAAAAAACCAGACAGGAATGTGCCTGGTAGTCTTGTCTGTATATGCATGCTCTCAGGAACCACCACACATACTTTACAACCCCACGTTTCAGGCTGTCTCCAGCCCAGCAGTGAGGCCAGTGCATTAGTGATGTGCTCAGCATAAACCCATACAAACAGGCACATCTTTCAAAGCCAAGTACACTAAGGTGTCTCCTGACAGTTCTGAACACTTGGCTTTCACAGCAAGCTCTAAGTACATGGGTGCCTTTATACTGCCCGTGACCACCTGGTTCTGCCTCCACTGCCCGACTGTCTTGGCAGAGCTGGTGTTCACAGATTATGCCTATCATGCACCATTACTGTCTCCTTTTGAAATGTTCTGCTGAGAGTTTAGCTAAAGACAAGGTAGTAGCCTCAATGCATTCAGATTTCCTACTACATAGAATTGCTTTCATCAAATTCAGAGATTTTTGGGGTCTCAGCTCATTATTTCAAAGTTCTGTTAGAGTAGCAGAAACAGAGATTCTTTAACTGAAATCAAATGCTTATACCCTGAAGTTCTTCTCAATATTAAGATATCATTGCTTGCTTTCAGGTATTTCTGTGAAAGCACGTACAGAGCTTCATTCTTCTCGTATTCAGAAACAAGAATTGACAGTCACTGATTGTCCTAATCCTCCCAAGACACCCATGAGGTAAAAGAACTCAATGTTTTGTTTTTTTTCCTTTGGAAGTCAGACTTTGCAAATACAGGTCAAGACCTTTCATTTCCATTTCTAGGATTTGAGGCTTATGCAAAATAATATCCAGAACTGCAGCATTATCTACACAGCATCTTGCTGCCTCACAAAATTCATACTTTGCATCTGGTTCCAAAAGATCCAAACAGTGTATTGGAGCAGGTAGACACCTGATGCCAGGATCCGCATGTGACATTAGACAGGAAGAGACACCACCTACACCAGTGATAAAAGGGGCACATCTGCTGGGCATTCCTGCAAATTCATCTGGATATCCAGATTGCACAGAAGAGCATTTACATCACATACATTCATTTAATTGTGGCAATGCCAGAAATGAAAGGGGCTTGATTCCCTCTGCATGAATTTTGGACAGAGGCAGAGTGTGCAGGATTTCCTCACCATGTCCTACCAATGTACCAAGGGACATTGGCTACTAATCTGCTTACAGTGAGGTCATCCACTTGGAAGGAAGGCCGGTTGTCTTCTTGCCCATCTTTTTCCTTGCCCTTCAGCAGCTCTTCTTCTCCTCTGGCTTCCACTCCCAATACCTTTCTTGAAAGAGACGGCAGCTCTCCCTACCTTTGTCTTACTCCTGCAGGTCATCATCTTCTGTCAACTCTTTGCTGAAGCTCTTCTACCCCATGGAAATACTCACTTCCCCAGTTGTTCCTCACTGCAAAAAACATTCCACAACTCACAGCAATTAGCAATGTCATCTAGCTGTCACTTCTCTTCTGGCCTACCCATTGCTTGGTAATGAACCATTGTTTCAGTTCTAGAAAGGTTGTTAAACCAGTTATTTTCTTTCTTTTTGAATGTCTCTATTTTCCTTAGACTTCGTTGTAAGACAGAATTAATTTGCAATTCCAAAATGAGCCAGCATCTTGGTACCAGATGTGATTTCCTTGGCAATGGAAACATTCTGAGGATGAGGTAGCAAGGTCTATGCAACAGAAAATAACCACTAGCTCTCATTAACCCATAGTACAAGTTATGTCAAAAGATCCAACTGTTACCATTCCGGGTCCCTATTAATATAAAGAACTTTTGAAAATTTAACCCTGTAGTTGCTTCTTTTCCTTAAAACCCTAAAAATATTTCCCAGATTTAATCACTGAGATTACATTAAATAACCAGCATAATTTTCCATGCACTGTTTCAACTTCTCTGCCCTTCTTCAAGGATATTTAAAAAAAAAAAAAAAAAGGAAGATCACACTTTGGATGGGGAAGACACACAAAAAAGTTTAAATTTTCACCTCCAAAGCACAGAGCAATGACAGAATCATTCTTCCTACTCCATAGCACATGAAGGAAAATCTACTCTCTTTTCTTCTTTGGATCTTACATTTCTTAAAACTCTGAAAAGTTCACTCCAGATTTTATTTTCAAATTAAACAGAATCCATGTTAAACATGGTATTTGTTAAAGACCACAATACACATCCAGTAGTATGAAATCATCAAGATTTCTTCTTCATTTAGTAACCAGGCCTATCTGTTTTAAATTGAATTGACTAGTATCTCTCAGGTGACCTGTTCACCAGGTGAACAGTTTCAAATGAGCCAGAACTGATCAAGAATCTGCATCAAACATGTCAATTAGGTTAAAATATTGACTTTTAAAAAGTCAACATTTTTTGCTATGTGGTTTCCAAACTACAGTTTTAAAACTGGCTTTGAAGTTTGTTGAAACTTAAAGGAGGACTAAAATGAAACTCCATGCAGAGCATAAAATTATTCTGTTTTGGCCACACAAAATGTTTAACCAAAAATCTTTTGGATAAGATGAATGGGTTGTACTTTTTACTTGACCATTAATTTTGGTGGTCAAATGATTTTAAGGCAGAAAAAAATTAAATAGAAAACTACACCAAAATCCTTAGTAAATTATGTCACTCTTCTTTTTTACAAAGAGTAATTTCTGCTAGCATCTAGAGATGAAAACGAGTCTTTGGAAAAACACACAACCCTTGTGAAACCTTTGTGAAAGGATGTGAAAACAAACCCATAGAGTTTATAGGTGTTACTTATCTATCTGCATACAAACAATTCTAATAAATGGAGCACTTCAGTTCAAGCCTGGAAATGCTTTCCATTCACACAGATCTCAGTCTCAAACACCAAGTCAGAATGTTAAAGGAGAAAATCTAACTAGAAGAGATATGAAACACCATTACTTGGCCACTCAACAGTATTTTATTTGTGTGCATAAGGTATAGGAAAACGAAGAGTCACTTGTAACAAATATTGTACACCTGAAGTAGAAAAACATTCAACTGAATGGTCTTTTGTGAAGAAGGTTTGCAACACACAGAATTTGGTTTTTTTTGGAACATATGAGCTTTATTTAAACTGTTACATAGGAATAACTTTATATAATAAGATTTCTGAGTTGAATTTTTTCTCTTTCGTCCTATGTCTATTCCAAGCTTTGACGTTCATGCTTTAGTTCCCACACTCTTCATGGGATGAAGATTTATATACAATACTCTCAAAGGCACCTCAATCAACATGACACCTTTATATTTATTTGTAGGCTATCACTTGCACAAATTGAAGTGAGTGGGGATTATACAGTGAACACAAGTTGTCAAGAATAATAATTATAAAAGAGGAAAAATAAAGAGTCTGGCATATGAAAGTTTCTTCATTACTCCTTAGTATATTTATAATCAACCAATTTCCTCTCACATTTTTCAGCTCTGTAAAGTAAGACCTGTTTATCTTCCCAGAGTTTCTTTGTTAAGACATACAGTGCCAAGTAGCCATGCTCAAAAGGAATTTTATAAACTATTCTAAACTGTGGCATGATAATTTCCCTGTGCATACAATCACTGGACACATAGTTTCTTTGCCAGAACAATACCTCCAAGTTCCTCATAATGACTATTTTGACTTAGCTTCCAGGAAAAGCTACCACTTGGTTACATGCACGTTCAGTTCCTTTGCTAGAGATCTATCCAAGTCATGGTTTTACAGATGGAAACCTCGAGTGTCCTGCAGAAAACGTTGAGAGATACACTTTTGCAAAACCAGCCAGCTTTACCCACAGGAAACTAACTTTACTCTTTTTGCAGATAAGGGGTCTATTTTCCTGGGGACTCTGTTTCTGGGAGCTGCCTGTCAACGTCATAATGATGAGGCTTGATGGAAGTAGAATTTTGCACCAGCAGACATCCATGGCCAAGTCAGAAGCAGTGACTTTCAGCAGCAGCAGACAGCTCTTTGTTCACAGGAGCATTATCTCTGCCTCAGTATCTCACAGGTTCCATTTCAGCAGATCTCCTTTCTTAGTGTTTTTGGAAGAAGGAAATGGGGAAAAAGAAAGCCCAGAGGAAGAACTTACACCAGGATATCACTTCTCTTGCTGCACCATACTACTAGAGTTATCATGGCACACGTCAACATGACCGGGATCAAGATCAGAGTTATGAGAATTTCATCTGGTGGATCTTCCCAAAGAACCTTTTCTGAAGTGCAGTTTGAAAAGAATTGTTTATGAATTCCAGTGATAAAGCCTTCTGCAAGGGGGTTTGGCCAAAAGCAACTTGCATTGTTGGCTTCACGTTCTGTGCACTGGGTAAAGTTGTCATAATACCTGGGAGAAGAAGAAAATGAAGAGCAGTTTAGATAGACTGTACATGCATATAACACTTAGAGAACGGCTCAGAGTGCACCACACAATCTCTGAGAATGTGTCTGTCATGAAGGTACTCTGCTGAAGGACCTACAGAAGCTGTAGATCCCAAATACCACACAGTGAGTCAGAAGTAGAACTGACTCACATGTACTAATACAATGTGAAATTTTGAGATCTTGGATGGACAATGGTCAAAACCTTGTCTTTTGGTGCCGTTACCACAGCCAGGGCCTCTTAATGCCCCTTAAGTAGAAACAGAACTCCCTCACTGGAGACATTTAGTTTCTTTAAAAAGCATACAGACAAATGTGCCAAGAACAGGACATTCTGAACAAAATACAGGTAATTCATGCCTCAACTGCTGTTGGACATGATGTTGTGCCTAAAATTATGATGTGACACTAGAACTGAGCTGCAACATTCACTACTGTGTAAAATTTTGGTGCTGTTGCATCCTCGGGCAGCAAGAAGATAATGGGGGGAAAAAAACCACAGAAAGTTAGCTTTTCACAAACTCTCTCTTCTTCCCAACTGCAGCAAATATCTAGTAGGGAAAAAATAAATAATTTGTAATTATATGTTTGCATTGCTCATGAAAGACTGGAAACCCCTTGTAATACCTAACACTTGATTTAAACACAGCATGTGCTGAAATTTACCTGCCCAGGAACAACAAATTTATGAGAATTGGCTACCCCTCAGGAAAAAATAGGAAACAATATGCCTAAATGAGTAATCACATGGGTTTTGTGGTGTTATTGTAAGTCAAAGAAATTCAGGAAGCAAATGGATATGGGGGAGGAGATTGGAAATTATGAAGACTAGGAGTGTCTGGTCAGTACATGAATAGGGAAAGAAATAAGGAAGTTGAATTATTGTTTGTTGCTTTTCTTTCAGTCCTGCATGACTCAATTCAAAGGGAAATTAAAAATAGAAAAGAGAGGGCAATAAACCACATGACACCTCAAGGGAGTACTATTATCTGAAGACCCCACCCTCCCTTACAGTACGTATAAATATGGTAACTCTGCCAAATGACTCATTCTGACATTTAAATCCTGCAGGGGACTAATGTTGACTGAATCCTTTGCTGTAAAGTAGTGGAGGAGAGACTTTCAGTGTTTGAGTCCAGATTGAAGTCTACTATCTACTGCCTGTATGCTGGCTGAAATTTCTCCCTGCCCACGCCACAAGCACATAGTCTGACAATACAGGCTACATCTCAATTCACAGGACTCTGTTCACAGAAGAAGAAAGTCTCACAGTGAGGCCCTACTGCAAGCTCCTTGCAGTTGTCATTCTCAAGGAGTTTGAGCTTATGCCCACTTCATTCTTAAGCAAATACACTGGACGATCTGATAAGCCCAAACTTTGGCATAAAGATGCATATATGCACAATGTATGTATATTTTAAGCCAAACAACCCAAAAGGAAGCTTCTGTGACATCAGCAGCCACAGGAAAGCAACAGGAAATAAGTTAAAAATAAAATACAAATATCAGCTGTTTGCTATTTTAATAGTGTCAGTCTTCAATGCGACCCAGTAGCATTCATTTGTTATGTCCTTGGACTAAATTAGAAGCTGAAGATGTCCAGCTGAATGTGGGAGAGTGAGTCCCACAGGACCTGAAGAATAATACATCTAAAGCAAGACTGCAAGGTTCAACAAACTACAATGCAGAGATGAAGGAGCATCCAGTTGCCCAGACAGGTCAGTTCCCCGTCTGGCACAGACACTGGGCAGGGGTCCAGAGAGTGCTGGACTCTGCTCCAGCCCTGCTCCAGGTAATGCTCTCAGGGGCATGTTTGTGCCATCAATGGCTGCTTCAGCATCCCACTGCTACAGCCACCACCTCAATAACAAAACCAACAATAAATCCTGGTGATCTGAGCATAAGTACCTTAAATGGAAATATTTTACTATATAAAATCTTTTTTTCACTGTTTTTTTTTTCTTCCTCTGTGTGTAAAATCTAATAGAAAATTCTCTTGTAGGCTTTTTTCATAAATATTGTATAGTGTAAACAAAAATATTTCCCACTGATTTTTCATTTCAAGTATAACACAGCCAGAAAAGCCTGGTTAAATGTTGCCAAGAGGACAGACAAAAATACCTTGGGAAATATATTGTATTTGAAAGATTAAATCCCCAAGAACCAAAGTAGGATAAAAATGTTATCTTGGTAGTCTGAATCCCTTACAATTTTCCCTTAAAACCCTCTCTCTCTCAAAAGAAGAAAAAAAAACTACCTGCACTACAGTTGTTTGTTCTTACAGTTGTGAGAATGTAGGTAAGGAAAAATCTCATCTATTGGATATTTGCATGTTTGCCAGTAAAGATGAATTCACTTAAATATGTACATAATTTAGAGTTCATGTAAAATAAAAAAAAACATATATCCTCTGCATGGTACTTGGAACAGCTGCCTCAGAAGGGAGCAACCTACATTACCACAGCATGGGGGGTTTGGAGTTGATCAACTGATTTGCAAGTTGTTAGGGATTTTTTAAGCGGGAGGTGGGGGTTAATGGATATTTCATTCCAATTCGATTCTCCTATGCTTAGTTCTTTTATGCCTTGTGTAATTCTCTTTATTGGAATGGTGAAGGTTGGAGTAACAGACCTTTTCATTCTGTATAATAAAAAGACTATCAGAAAAACACCTTAGCCTCTGAATGGAGATTATTTCAACAGAAATGCATAAAAGTTACACAATTCGTGAAAAGGAAGAACAAGAAATGACAGGTTTACTTATTCCCAGAACAAGTAATTGGAGAGCACACTGGAACTCAAGCTCCTTCACCTCTCAGGTTATAAGGTGGTGTGGAAGGTTCTTATTCTCTGTTGAGTCACACTTTCCTCTTCTTTGAGCCTGCTATAAGGGCCCTAGTTAGTACTCATAAAAGGTATCTCACTGCAAGCCAGGTCACAAGATTTGTGGTGAAAGGGTTGGAAAATTAATGTGATTTTGAACTCAACTAAGTTGTTCAATACCAAAAAACCAGAATCTAAGCATAGTCTGAGCAGCGAAATTCATATAAAGATGTGTTTCTCTGATGCCGTAGGACAATCATAGTTTTTATTGAGGAACCAACTCCGAACATTATTGATAATACTCACAGAGAACATGAAAAACAATTCTTTTTGGAGCAATCTCAGAGCTTTAACATACTTGTCATGAAAGACAATTTTAAATATAATTTTTAGAGTGCAAACCCTTGTTCTCCTGTATTCTTTGTTTCCACTAAAACAGTAACAACAGTGCCGCTAGGATTTTTTCCAGAAACTGTTGAAAATTTTATTTTGTATTTTATCCATGAAAAAACATATTTTTAGGTATTTTCCTATAACCAAGGACCTGGACAAGAGGCAGTTATTGTGAGGAATGTTGCACACATTTGCCTTAAATGGGACAATGTTTCATGGAGTGTCCACTCAAACTATTAGACAGTTGGATGTATTATATCTTATCCATCTGAGGGCACACAATTGCCTAAGAATCGGGGCACTTCTCACTCTAAGTGGGGGCTTGAGTCTCATCCACAGACTCCCACATCTCCAGAGAGGAATGAATTGAATTGTGCTCTTTCTTCCTCAACATCCCTGCACAGGAAAACTGTAGAGATGATTGGTTTACAAAAACACAAAAAATACAACTCCCTCCTCCAAATTTTCACAAGACCAAGAAAACAAATAGACTGCTTCCTCAAGAATTTCAACAAATAAGCATTTTCGAAAGCAAAATTTTTAAAAAAATTCCCAAATAATTCTCAAAAAGCTGAATACCATATATATGCTACTTAAGATAAACATTTGAAGGCATTTTCTGGCTGCAGCCAGTAGGCCCACTGTCAGTTCCAACAGGAGACTCTTTCCACCTCTCCAGTACTCACAGACAGACCACTCCAGAGACACTCAGCACACATGCAGTCAGGGATATTTTGCCATTGCTTACTGAGGTAGGTCAGGAATTGAAAAAAAAAGCACAACAATTATCACCCTACCACTGTGCCATTTTACATAAATCAGCTTCATTATTAGTGATATAATTATGGAAGGGTAGCACAGGACACATATAACACATTTCTAGTAGTTTTTGTTGAGTCCACTAACTATTCAGAGAACACAGGGAAAATTCTCTCTAGCATAACTGAGTCTTGATGCAAATCAGGTAATAGATGTATGAGGGACACACACTCCTTCTGCTACTTTACAGTCCTGGACATGAATCTAGAGGCACTGTTCCAGGGTGCTACAAGTCATGTGCTATATTTTAATAAAACAGTGGAAACACTGGAATCATTGTAAGGCATGATGCACACATTATCTTTTAAGACATGTTACTTTCAGTAGCCACTGACAAGGAAAGGAGTCCAGGACAACTAGTACATTGGACAGGTAAGTCCCACACTTGTTCTGTGCAGCAAGAAAAAGGCATCACAAAAAAAGCAAGCAAGTCAAGTAATACACTCAAAACAGCCACTGTCAGTGACAGACATGCAAACAGTCTGCTCTCCTTGTATCTAGCTAAGCTCATCTCCTTCCCAAAAGCGTCGCTATCTGAATCTCCATGGATTTGCACAGTCTTTACTCCAGTTAGTCTGAGTGCAAATGCTCTTGGTGCCTGCATTCAGGTCAGTCATTTGTATCAGTCATCTGTCAAGGTAATTTGTGCTTTCTCCTGAACACATCAGTCACTTTGTTTACTCATCCTGTAAAGTTTGCTACAAATAACAGCTTATTTGTCCCAACTTGTCTCAAAATTTTCCAGCTCGATGCTGAAACCACTATTCCACCACTGCTTCCAAAATTAAATGCTCAGCCAGCTTCAGTCCAATCATCCAGGGAGGAGCCTGAGTCAGGAGGAAAGAGCCAGTCACTAGCCCACAGCTGCTCTGAGCTAGTCATTCACAGCTCACTCTGTATCATTTCAGCAGCTCAAGGCTTTTATTTCTATCTAGATGAATCAAGCTGAGAGGGGAAGAGGGGAGATGTGGCTCTAATCCAGATCAGTGCTACACAGCTGCACCTCTGGAGAGCATTCCAAACAAGCACCTGTGAAGACAGTAATTTTCCTGACAACAAGAGAAAATTCACAGGGAAAGAATTAACAGAAGACCCCTTCTCCTTTATTCCAGCTTAAATCTACAAGTAACTGCTTTTTTCCATTTTTAAAAGAGTATTAAAGGATATTCAAGTGTCATCGGTTGACCAGAAGCTGTTATTAGATTTCACTTAGTCCAAAGTAGCACAAGACTTTTACAACACCACAATACCTTTATTTAAGTGGAAAAAGGGGAGAGAATTACCTGGTGATATTCAGATGTGAAACAGAAATCAAAGGTCAGTCATGCTTACTCTTTAGAAACACCCACTAAGCAATTGAAACACCACTGTAGCATCTACACAGACTGAAAAGAAAAATAAAAACACCTAACAATTCTTCTACCTCTAAAGTTGAACTTTTTGTCCTAATTTCCATAGCCCTGGATTACGAATGTTGTTTTTTTCTGATTTTTTACGGAAAATGAGTTTTCTACACACTGATAAAATTCCTGTAATTACAATAGCCACTTGCTTTGGGAGGACAACGGCTGTTGTGTTCTTTTCCAAGCAGAGCACAAATAACAGGAATCAAAAATCAGGCCACTAATTACAGCTCTTAAGCTTCAGATCATGTCAGCAACTGGAATAGTTAAAGAATAAATTATTTTTGCAGTTTTGCATAATAAGTGTATTCTTTAAAATTGCAATCTATGCATGGAGAGTTCACAAATGAGACCAAAAGTGATGGAAAATTAACCACAGAATCAGAGGAATAATAGAAGCATTAGAAATTAATTTAAGGTATAGCTAAAGCACCTGTTAGGGGAAGAGCCTAATATAAAAAAGTTTTGCTTAACTACTATTAAAGTACATTATTATGTTTTAAAATCACATCATGTACACCAATGAATGTGGAATCCTTTCTTGTATCTTCCTCTCTTACTTGTGATGGTAAAGACCCCTCCTTACAAAACCCACCCTTGTACATCATAGCTTCCTGAGACTGCTCCAACATCTCGTACATAAAACACCAAATGGTGGATCCAAAGGCCCCTAGTCCTTATCCACAATATTTGAGTGTTGCAATACTCCCTGGAGTTGCTTAAGGGCAAGTGAGCAGCCTCCTAAGCAAGCAGAAAAAATATTGTGAGAGGAGATTTTGGATGACATTCAGTAACACTGACTGCAGATCAGAAGCAGAGATGCCCAGCAACTTGAGACTGTCACCTGGGAGAGGAAGCTGGTTTTCAGCTCGTGGATCTGCAGTTTATCCAACTTCTTATTTGATCCAGCTACACTCTCTCTCAATTGGAGGAAGGACAATGTAATGTGGCACATCACCTGTGAAAGGTTACAAACCCTTGACATAAGAAAACTGCTATGTGGTCTGATAATCTTTAAGCACTGTGAGTAGCTAAGCAGTAGCTTTATTTTCTGAGTCTTTATCAAATTCTTCTTTAGATGATGAAAGCAATGACTTTTTTTCACAGTGATGGTAAAAATCCTATCCATTCCCTTGCTCAGAAATAGTCAAAAGCAGAAAAAAAATCTTACATATTTTTAAGTATTAATACCTTACACCTGTATACTCCACATCAGCCTAGATATATATTAGGTGTATCTATACTCCCCATCAATAGAAAGGAAAAATTCATGTTAGATTACAGTGCAAAATGATAAATTATGTGTAATATAGACCACGTTAATATCATCCTGCTTCTTAAGCTACCTTCCTGCAGATAAAAATCAGACTCACAGCCTCACTGATAACTACGAGTCCCACAGGCAGACATAGAACCAGTTCTAGATGCCAGAACGTTCATTTTATTTTAACATTTCTATGTTCATGTTATAATCCAATACCTTAATAGGAAATGGTACATTTCAGCAGTCAGTGAAATGTATGAAGAACATTTGTATACTCAGGGAAAAAGTAAAACATCAGTTTCTCAAAAGCTGAAAAGAACGATGCTCTTAATTATTCACCTACGTACTATGCCTTGGCAACCTTTGTCTTTCCACCCCTTGTACACTCAGCTCTAATCATAGAGAATATTTTTAATTTTACAAAGCTGCTGTATCTCTGTTATTTTTCATAAGTACTACAGCCATTTTATACATTGCCATCAAATTTGCCAACACCACTACCAACATGTGTGTCTGCCCTTTGAGAATTACAGAACAGGCTAAAGAAGTGGCTTATCTTCTTGAGAATGCAGAACACTCTGTTTCTTGTCTAGGAGTTACTTTCCAACACTGAATTATGTATTTTGCAAAGATAAATAGAAATGCCAGAGCCTTGGCAATTAATCATGTAAAATACTTTTTTTTAAAAGTATTTTTACATAATAAACTTCTATAATTGAAACAAGACCCTGAATACAGAACATAGCAGTGATACGTCATTTTGCTGTCAACAGTGAACCACATGACTAATACCACATGTAGCCCGGAGCAAAAATATCTACTTTTTTTTTCTTCGCTGAGCTAATCTCCCTTATTATATGTTCGTGGTTGATCCACTTACAAAACAAGAACATAGAAACTGCTTTGCAAATCAGAAGAACCAGAAAAGTTTGTATTAAGTTTCCACTTTCATAACACATTTATCTTTTTATTTTCATGGCCTCTAAAAATACACTGTCCGTTATATATGCATTGCATAATTCATACTAGCCTATCAAGTTATGCCATATTAATTTACCACTAAGGAACTTTAGACAGAAATCTTATGCACTGCTTATTTTGAAATACAGCCTTTAATAATAAGCACCATGAGACTGTTTCCTATTACTGATTCTACCACAGTAAAATTCAAAGAGGTCAGGAAAGGTGTTATAAGGGCATACTAGCTGACAGGCCCAAGATTTAACAGCAGAGTGCTTTCTAACATCACCACTAAATTGCTTATACCACTTTTTGCATAATATTATTATATTATTATATCTTTATTTATTAATTGACTTGGAAATGTAAGCACTGACATACTGATGCCACATCGTGAGTGCAAGCTACCAGCCATCAGTCCAAGGCATCTACTGCAGTACACATCAATTTGACTCACAGCACCCTTGCTAAAATATTGTCACTGATGTCTTTTGGGAACCGGAACTTCACCAATGTTGAAAACTCTTTCAACATTTTAACGTGAGAATATTTATATTTACATTGGTGACCTCCTTGCAGATTCCATATTTCACTCTCTTTCTGAAAACTACTCATGACAAATAATGTTGAAACTTGCTGAAAAAAGCACTGGAACAAGTGAAATCTGATATTAAAAACTGAAAGTTTTTCAGCTATTGGTAATGGAAAGGTAGGTTTTATCCTACCTAGCAGCAAGCTCAGAAGATCCTCCTCTTTTCTCATACTGAAAAAAACCTCACAAAGATTTCCAAAATTCTTTGTAAATTGAAGAACAGGAAGATTTGAGTTCTTAAAAACCTTAAAGAGATGGAGAATGGGCTGAAAAAGCACACTATTCTGGCATGATACAGTGATCATTGTCTTCTCCATGGAAGACCCAATATATGCAGTGGCTTAACAAGAGAGAAACAAGTTATCTTTGATGAAGAACAAACTCCAATCATTATATCTTCTTCCCCTTCCTCAGCATTGGTATCCCTGAGCTGTGACTTTTGTAGACTGTGATTACACCACATATTGTGGTATAGATAGAAAATATATGGCTTTGGTTCACCAAATCTGAGCTCTTGGTAATTTGTGTATTTAATTCAGCAGCTTCCCAAAAGATTGTCAAAATTCTCCTTATCCTTTACATTAAACTCCTCTGCTGGTTTCAAGAAGTTCTTCAAAGCAAGGTTTTGTTTGCATAAAGTAAGATTTTGTCAGTGTCTAAAATGAAAACCTAAGAAATGTCATCAGATGACAAGTTAATAAGGCTTTGCTAGTTTGTAGCACAACTATGTCTACAACATGGTGCAGAACAAAGTGAAGGCTTTGCATCTGTAAGAAAAGTGGTCTACAGGACAGCACAGAATTCATAAATGCCAGTGTTCTTAACAGAGCATTAAAATTCAAAAGTCAGAAGAATTCATTAAAAATTCAAAATTCGTGAATGTTTTTCACCACCCTTCTGCATCACGTAACATGGCCACTGGAGGCACAGATTTAGGAATGCATAGCTGTAACTCTGCACTAAAGAGAGAAAAAAAATATTAGAAATTAGTATCCAAAGCCATAAGCCTATACAGAGTTTCACCTGGAATTATCAAATATAAATCTTATTTGCACACTCATGTATTGTATAAAATGTCTTTGACTCTCCTATGTAGTAAAGATGAAACTTGTAACCGCACTAAGGAACCATATTTCAGCCTCTGGATCCATCAGGATGAAAGCAGTTGTAGGGAAATGAAGTATTCCTGCCTCATGGCAAACCTTAGTGTCTGAATTCAAACTAACCACTTTATTCATATTCTTATTTCCACAATATAAACCAAAGCTAATATATTTCCTATGAAAGTAATGGAGATTCACCTGAAACACAATTCCTCTTAAAGATATTCTACTACAGGCCCATTCAGGGACAAGCTGTGACTTTGCATTAACTTCTCAGCAACTTGTGTCTAGAACAGCTGATCCCAAACAGCATATGAATGTACCCATTCTCACCACAACTCTGTACCTGGCAATTTGGTGAGATTTTATAAATTTTAGGGTTCTTTTATTCCCACTTTTTTAAATAATAGATGGTAGAGATTACTATTTCTGCAATGAAAAATTGCTATTGTCAGCTACCAGAATGATGGCAACACAACTTCTCAAACACAACATTCTTTTCCATTGTTTTACTTGCTCACACTTAACTGATTTATAAGCTGATTTGCTTTGCTTTTGAAAAGAAAGTTATGAGTCACAGAAGGAAAATACTAGCTTCTTGTGGGTAACTGTTGCCAGCCTCATTTTGGCAGTGCTGCCATGACCTCTAGGAGATTTCAGAAAGATTTTTAATACAGAATTGCTGTAAGTTTTGATATGTAAAGACGTGGGAGAAAGACACAGGTAGAAAGGATTAAATATCAACATTTTTTGCATTTTGCTGAAAGCTTAAAAAAGCTTTAAAAAAAGGCAACAACTGTATCTATACAAGAAGCTCAAAGAAAGACAATCCGACCAATGAAGACCAAATGCTAGAATCTACCACACCAGTGCTTTTTCTATACCCCACAACACTTAATGGTAAATAAGCTACAGAGACATGAGGCCACACAAACTGAAGGTTTATTCAACCTTCCTCCCAGAGACACTAAGCTGACAATATTTTCTTCTACAAAATATGGTCTGACAAAACTGGAAAGGCTTACAGCAAGCTAGATAAGGAATTTTGTTTCACCTTCTCAGTAAATCTTCAGGGGGAAAAAGGGAAATAGTCTTCAGACACATACAGAACTTTTAGCAAAAACATTGCAGAAAACAACCTGGAGACCAGGTAACAATATAATGACCTTTTGTTGTGCAAGTGTATTTCTGATTTGCAGCATTTTTATAATGATTTTACCCAAGGTAAAGCATAACCCACATACTAGTCTGCCTGCAGGAATACAAATCCTAACAGATAGAGACGAGCGCCTTGTACACGACACAACCGAGGAAGAGTGGGGCTCCCTTTAATTATCACTATTCTGGACCTAAAATCTTGTGTGTTGGTCACTCAAAGGTCCAGTTTCAGGCAACTCTAGGTTGCCTTTCATGGGAGGAAATCACATGCAGAAATCCAGAATTTAGAATTTTCTGATAAGATTGAAAAGAATGAACCAACTTTTCTAATTATGATACCATTACTGAGGGAACATACTAGCTCACACACACCAGTGCCTCACCTGAGCTGTGAAACAAACCCAGTGGTTTGTTTGATTCTTACTGAGATTTGATACTAGAGGATACGTGGACCCTGCCCAGAAGGAAACAAAAGAGGTGATTGCACAGGAAATGAGAAGGTTGATGTACTCAACTACTTTTTTGCCTTGGTCTTCACCAGCAAATGCTTCAGTCACACTGCTCAATTCACAGAAGGCAGAGCAGGGACCTGGAGAACAAAGTATCCACAGTAGGAGAAGATCCAGTTTGAAAGGAACCTGAAGGTTCATGGGACCTGATGAGATGCATCTGTAGGTCCTAAAAGAACTAGCAGAGGAGGTGGCTTAGCCACTATCCATCACATCTGAGAAGTCACAGCAGTCTGATGAAGATTCTACTGTCTGAGAAAAGGGGAAACACATTTTTAAACAGGGAGATAAGGAAGCCCCAGTGAACTACAGGCCAGTCAGTCTCATCCTGCTGCCCAGCAAGATCATGAACCAAATTCTCCTGGCAACTATCCTGAATCACATCTAAAATAAGGAGGTGATTGGTGACAGCCAATACGGTTTCACTAAGGGCAAATTGTGCCTGAAAAATCTGGTGGCCTTCTGTACAAAGAGGTTACAACACTGATGGATAAGAACTGACATCTTCTACACGTACTTGTGGAAAGCACTTGACACCAACCCACACAACAGCCTTGTCTCTAAACCGGAGAGATGCTGGTTTGACAGAAGCAACACTCAGTGGATAAGAAATTGCCTGGATGGTCACACTCAAGCTGCAGTCAGTGGTTCAATTCCCAAGTGGAGACCAATAGTGAGTGGTTGTTCAGATTGGAGAAGAAAATGCTTTGAAAAGACCTTACAGCAGCCTTGCAGTACCTAAAGGGGGCCTACAAGAGAGCTGGAGAGGCATCATTAACAAGGGCATGGAGAGACTGGGCAATGGGGTATGGCTTGAAACTGAAAGAGCATTGATTTAGACTAGATATAAGGAAGAAACTCCTTACTGTCAGGAACAGATTGCCCAGGGAAGCTATGGATGCCCCATCCCTGGAAGTGTTCAAAAACAGGTTGGATGGGACTTTGAACAATCTGGTCTAGTAGAAGGTGTCCCTGATTACAGCTTGGAACCAAGTGACCTTTAAGGTCCCTCCCAACCCAAACCATTCTGTGATTCTGTGGTTCGCCCAGTGCACTCCTCTTCTGTACAAGTTCTGACATGAGCAGCTGGATGCAATCACTGGTCAGCATCTAGATCAGAGTTTCTGCATCAGTCAATGGGGAAGATGAAAAATCTTCAGATAACCAAGAAAATGACTCAGTTTGGAGGGTTTTTACATATACACTCAGCCAGCAGAGGTTATTAGCTCCAAGCTTTAAGAAGTGGGGGCATATAATTTCATCTTGAGCTCCAGATGTTTCTTCCAGAGTTTGTTTTCCCATTGATCTTAATGTCATATGGCTTTCTTTTATGTAATATTTTACTAAGTTTCTATGAAAACTAGGTACTTTTATGATTATATTAGTTGGGCCAAATTGTAACAGGCAGAACTTCCACTGACTTTAAAACTGAGCAACAGCTTTAGATTACTTTTCCAGAACATTACATCAAATTTGGCTTTAGTCACTCAGATTTTTTCCTTAATTCCTTTTTCAAATCCTCTACATCTGTACAGAACATGGGTGGACCCCTTCGACATCTTCAATGTGACTAAAACTTACTGCCTCTCTTTACAGAATTCATTTTTCATGTGAAGTGTTGTGGAAAAACTATGAAACCATACAGAGAAAGGAATAGCTGTTCAGGATTGGCACAGACCCTGAACCATGCTCACAGCAAAGCAGGGAGTTTTATCAGGCACAGACACACTTGCAGTGAATTGGCTTTAGACACAAAGCTAAAGAAAAATTTTGCCTACACCTATTCTTCTAAGAACTAAAATTTAAAACTTAGGAGAAATCAGAATTGTAACATCTTCCCTGTGCCATAAAACAGTGCCACACAGCCATGGACCAACAGCAAATCAGGGACTCAGGTCTGTGAGAAGAGGTTCCATGAATTAAAAAGAAATGTAGGGATAGTGTAAAGAAGTTTGTTACAATCAATTCTTCTTCTGAAACAAAAAAGCCAGTCCTAACATGTGTTACATGCACTACTTTGCCAGAACTCTCTTCCAAAACACAAATTGCTACTTCACCCTTGGACTGTAAATCCACAGTTCTTCCTTGGCTGGCAAGTACAGAGCTTGCAGAGTAGCAGGTATGCAACCTCACAGACTTGTGAGATGACTGCTGCTACAGCAGTGTTGGCTTGAAATGACAGAATGCCTCACACTGATATAGATGACACTTAACCAGACCAACAAGAACAATCAAATTCCACATTTCAGTCCAGTAGCAAAGTTACCTAAGTTGATCTGTCCCCTTAGGAAAGGTTTAGAGGACTAGAAACACTGAAAACGACACAGAAGCACTATCTTCCAGATCTTAAGTTATCAACTGTTACTCCATTTATTGATTCAGATAAAGAAAAGCACTCCACACTTTTCTTTGAGTCTGTGAGAAATTAGTTTGGCAATTCCCTTAGACAACTCCAAGCTGTCATGCCTATGCGGAGACTCAGTATAAGAGAGGACTGTCAGAGTGACAAGATGCATAAGATTATGAGTGAGTTAAGTGTGCAACAAAAGACAAATATAAAATATGTAGGCATCCATCTCTGTTTGGTGAAAGGAAGGCCTTTGAAAGAAAATCATTTTTCTGGGCTCCTTTGCCACCACTGTCTATAATGACATCAGAGAGAAACTAATCAACTCTAAGCTGAGACAGAAGGATACTCTCTTCAGTATTTCTTTCCCTGTCATGAATCATGCCCTCATTTTTATTTCCTGTTGATACACTTTCCTGAGTGATAGCAGTAAGTTCATGTTCTTTATCAGCATCTGCTGCCCAGAGCCCCACTCACACAATGTGCATCTGGCCAAAACAGGTTCCTTCTGGGTAAATGAAACATCAACTATAAACATTTCAATTGAAAGAAAGAGGAAGTCTATGACCAAATAGCTATGCTCTTGTCATCTTGTCATCTACTATTCCAGTAGTGACTCTTCGATTATTTCTCCATATTCTTAAGCCTAAAATTTTTTATTGCTGAAAAACTGAAAGCCTAAATCAGTGATAACAAGGTCTACATGCTTCTAAAGAGAAGAGGTGCCTGGCAGCACGTCACCAAAAAGGTACATGACTATCAGAGAGCAATACGAATAGCTCTATTGCTACGACTCAAAATACTTTATTTCCAGATATAATGATGCAATAAAATCAGGAATGCTGACTGTCTTGTGCTACAGTGCAGCTCAGTTTGGACAGGCTTGCTTTAAGTGCTGTCTTTGAATGGAACTACTGGATGACTTCGTGAAAAAAAGAAGAAAAGGTAGTATAACTCTGTATGTAAGGCATGTAACAAAAGAATACCCAATAGTGAACATTAAAGCATATGATATGAAGTCTTGTTAGCTTACCTAAGTAAAACTTCCTAATGAAAGTCTCTTCTTTTAACATTGTTAGTAAAGCTTTTTGCATCGACATGCCATACAGATCTGTATTTCTTACCTCTGTAATGTTTTGTCTCACATCAGTCAATCAACTAGAAACACATATATAGAGTCTAAAACACAGTCTTAAAGATTTTTCAAATTAATCTTTGGGAAATTCTGTGAACAGAAACCACATACTTCCATATCATCACTTATTATCGCTGAAGTTTTACCAAACTTTGTTTAAAATATGGAGGAAAAAAACCCAAAACATTAAAAATCAATGGTAGCCCTTGAAGTAAAAATAAATGGAACTTGAAAACAAACTGCAAAAAAGTAATTGTCGTTAATGGAGTGCAGCTGCAAAAGTTTTGGCCCAGTATCCTAATCAACCTACTAAGACAAACAAATACTTTTTGTTTTAAGTATGCAAATAACATAGCAAATGGTGAAAGAATAGCAAATGTAGGTGCAATTACACAGACTGATTTGGATGACTTACAAATATGGACTTATGTGAGCAATATGAATTTAACAATGGTGAATGCAAGATGATGGATCCACAAACAAATAACGTATGTCACACTTCCCAGTCACTCTGAAAAGGACTTAAAACTATTTAGAGCTGTAGATCATGCTCTCCTGGAATTAACAGGTATCTAGGAGAGTTAATGAAATACATAAATATTTTGGCAGAAGAAAAGTGCTGAATATCCAACAGGATTAAAGAAAAAACAGGGAGTCAGTACATAATATTATACTATTGCTAGACAAAATATTCAATTCTAGACTGGAATCTACTCTTCAAAGGAAAAGCTCTGAAAACTTGCAAGAGTTCAAGAAGCCTGAAATACCTACATTATCATGACAGACTGTAAAACTTGTGTATCAATTTACTAAAAGGGATTGAAACCTGGCTTGTTGCCATTTAGTTCAGAAAAAAGGATTTCTGACAAAAGAAGGAATTTTACAGTATCTGGGAAATATGTGACTGTGAACAGCAAACTCTTTGGAACAACCTATATATAGAGGTGTACTGGATCAATACTAATCTTTTAAATGAAGAGTTAATGGCTTACCATAACATACTTGCTCACTCTTACAGGATTTAAGTAGTGACTACTGGGCAGACTGCAAGGCCTGTAATATTCAACAGTGCAGACCCGATGGCCATAGCCATCTTTCTGGTCTCAAAATTAGTAACTATACATATAGATAGCATATAATAAGTAAATAAAGAAATAAAATATAATGTGTATTATATATAACTATTAGTAACTATACTCAGAAAGACTTGCAAAATGGGGATGTAGAAGAGAGAAGTCTGGTGTTTGGGAACAGGCCAAATGCTTAATAAGCCACTGAGAATCAGCATTAACACACTGTGGTCCCACATTTCTACAGGAGTTAGGCCCAGGAGACACACATAGATTTGTTTAGAGACTGTTTGTTCCAGCTAAATTGTTTCCAGGATCCAGTTATCGGTATTTGGAAAACCATTTCATGAGCTAAGAATAGAAAGTCATCTAAGGCACTACAATAAGCAGTATCTTTTCAGGTTCATGTAAGACAGCTCTGGGTGCTCCCCTCTTCATCTGGCCACTTGCTACAGGAATTAGTCACACTTGGCCTCTCAACTGTAGTCCCCCTGTAACCACACCAATATTTAACACAGCACAGTGAAAAAAATCTGACCATTAATAATGGACTTCAGTTTGTGGACAGTAGCAGATTTTACATATTCAGCTGCATTTGCTAAATATTAGGAAGGTAATACAGAAATATAATACATTTGTTATATGCAGTGAAGAACTATATAGCATGTAGTATTATAAATAGATAAAAAATTATAAACATGACAAATAAAAACCTTTCTGTAATTTGCATTCTTCTGGAAAATTTGAAGTATATTTGCTTTTGTTAAATCCCCATATAACTCTCACCCACACTTCAGTTTCTGCTTGTTCACTTTCCATATACCACAATTTCCTGTCTGTTAAACCATGTAGTTGTATTTTCATCTTCAGAGCTCCCTCTGAGTAACTGCAAGGCATCAGCAAAACTGTGACTCAGTGAACCCCTCTTCTTCTGTCAATGAATATCTACAGCTGTGTAACACCTTTCTTGTAAGGTGTTTGTGGTTGGCCTTCGTATTCCAAACAAGAACCACTGAAACCCACCGTGTCCAAATGACTTAAAAATATTTTTAAACCCCACTTTGATGCCTCACCATATTTAAGTTGTTGAATACCTTTGGACAGCCTGACCCAGAGTACTCGTATCCTACCTTCTCTGTGAACCCTCAAAGAAAAATGCAAAAACAATAGGGCAACTTTCTTCTGATAGTGCATCTGTAAAGCTGTGCCTGACATGTCACTTTCTATTTGACCATTATACTTTCCAGTAAGATCAGTATCAGCTGTGGAGGCTAAAACTCTTACATTGGTTTGCAATACCAGCTGCCTCTTCAGAGCTCAGTGTTTCAAACCAGCCAAAAGGCTGCCTTTTAAAGAACACAAGCTTCTTAAGAATGTCAGACCTGTCAGAAAATCTCACAGTATAATTAAGTTACAGCAAATTGAAGTCACTCTAATATCTCTCACAAATGTTTGGCCCAACAGTGAAGCACTGCAGATAATTGCTATTTACAGTCCCACAATCGAGGGCATCCATTTATACTGAAGAGCTAAAACTCCTCCATGAAACAAAGAATTTAGAAAAGAAGTAGCTTTCCATTAACTGTAATGTTTAGATACATGACAAAGATTTTGCAAAATTTTTCCAAGTGAAAAGTGCCATGCAGAAATCACTGTATGAAGAAACAGGGGCGGGGGTTATACAAAACTCCCAGTTTTAATCCATTATCTGATCCAGGTTGATTATTACTGCTGTGCTGAAGGCTAGATGTAAAATCTGCATAAACTAATACTACTAAGGCTTCACTATCTGAATTTTAAGTGCCTATGGCTAGATATACCAATTTTTCATTAATTTATCAGACTACTCTAAAGGAAGAAGTGTTTCTGTCCCATCTGGCAAGGCTCCTCCAACGAGCTGGAATAAATTCACCTCCATGTGTCCCTACCCATGGCAGGAGGATTGAAACTAGATGATCCTTAATGTCCCTTCCAACGCAGGCCAGTCTATTATTCTATATGCTTCTTATATAAAGCATGATATCAAATAACAATGTTTATTCTCAGAAGAGTAAAATTCTTCAACATAGATGCAAGTCTGCTGCTTCTTCAGTGCAATGAACCCTTATGATAAGTTGTAATCAGACTTATAATACTTGATTAATCCTTGATTCAGGAGACAAATTTAAAAACAAATTCCTCCTCCTATCTTCTAAAGCAGATCTCAAAACACAGGAGATAGAAGTTTTTAAAAAATTAGTATTATGTAAAACTGTGAAAGATTTTTTTTCTGTAAGAGGCTTGAATTCCTCTGGTACTGCTTTTCAGGAAAAATGAGTAAAGCCTCAGACTGACCAGCTTCTTCACTAAAACCACCTCCATAGGTAGGCAGGAATTTTCTTGTACAGGGAATGAAAATGACACCAAAGAGTAAGTGCAATTGGAAAGCATGAAAAAAAAAAAAGATGGATTCTTAACTCTAGCTGGAAGTCAGGAGAACTCAGAGGCAATCTGGACAACTTCTTGCATCAAAATCTTTAAATTATTGAAGAAATTTTAGCACAAGTCATGCAAAAAGCTACCTGTTTCTTTACTGCAAAGGTACAGTCTAATATTTTGGCTTCTATAGCTACTTTTCTCTGCTCCAAGTTGTCCCATTAAGGACGTTTACCAACATGAACAAGATGTCAGCAAAGAACTCATTTTGTGATTATAATACAATTGTAAAGAACATAAAATGGAGCAAAATTACAGTGCTTCCTTCAAAATTAATAAAACATCTTATACCTAGATGAGTTGCAAAATTAAAATTATTGTTTCATACCATACAGATATTTATTAAGGAAATTAAGCAGTACCAGCACTGCAAGGATTTTCTTTTTCTTTGTAAACACACATTTCTCTGTCAGATTTGAATTCAATTTCTTCAGCTTGGTTTAGAAGGGCTTACCTCCTCTTGCTCTTCCCCACAGTTGGAGAGAGCTGCATGAGTGCATCTTTTACTCCAGTGCCATCAGTTTTAAGAATCTACCTTTTAAAAGATTTCAAGGTTGTAAAATCACGTGCAAGTAAATGTGTTAAGAAGGAAACAGCATCAAAGTTGTTAATACACTGTCAGATTATGAAACATTTTCAACAGGTGGCACATTTCAACACAGGTGTCCACAGTGAGTCCTGCGAAACTGCTGCAACATGGTACTGCAGTCCAACATTTAATTATTTATCATTTAATTATCTATCATGTCTCATCACATGATATAATACTAAAATAAGAGACAAGACCAATGACAATACAAAAATATACCTAGGGTTAAATGACTGTAAAAAGTGTGGTGACAGCTGGTTTGTGGCTGTCCTGCCCCGGCAGCAGCCTCCAAGAACACCACCAGCACCACTTCAGATCCAGGAAGATGTTCTGCTTTAGGATGGCTCATACCACGCCAGCTCTACTTCACTTGAGTCTCATTTTCTGAAGTGTTGAACATCTGGAGTTTCCTCTGATTTCAGCTGGTGTAGAGGGTACTCAGCACTTCCAAAAACCAAACATTATGCATGAGGAGACATGGCCTTAAGAAGCAGAGGCTCCACAAAGTCAAAAACACCACCAAATACACAAAGCCTGTGAGTTTCCTCCAGAGCAGAGTTTGAAGTCTGAAGCTTTATAGACAGATGTTTAAGTACCTCCAGAAACTAGAGAAATAGAAATAGAGATAAGAGACTAACAATGCCACCCTCATTGTCAGTCTTGCAGTATTTTAGAGACCCAGAGTGGCTGGTGCTCACTCTCTCCATGCTATCTGGCAGGCAAAAAAACAAATTACCGGAGGGTCAATAGCACAAATCGTTTTACATTTGGACGGGGCAATTTCACACAAAGTGGATTTCTGAAAAACCATCATCTTACTGAAAAAAAGAAAATCACAGGAGGGAACTGAATTGCTGCCAAAAGAGAAAGCAGAACAGCATTATTGCTTTACTGGTTTCACAGGCAAAAAATTACTATTTAGGCAACAATTTCCTAAAATGCACTGAAATATAGACCAAATGTAAACACAACTGTTTGAAGTAAAGGCAATAGCAGCTAGTATTGATTATTCTATTGGTAAGTTTTCAATAAGCAGCCTATTTTGCACACTCTTGGAGCTAAGAGCTAGGTGTCTGTGTGCATGAGGCCACACTGCAGGAACTTCAGAGTAACAGCTCAGCCCACCGTAACTGGCAACCAAATACTGGAGGGTTTCAATTTATCTAGAACACCCACATTTTACATGCATTATGAATATATTGGGATGCAGGTATTACAGTGCTCTGGTATTTGAAGTTCTTTTTTTAAAGGACAAACACCATTATAAGGTGAGAACTATTGAAACCAACACTAACTCTTACATGATAAATTCTGTCAGGTTGCACCACTGTTTAGAGTCCACTTTCCTCATCATTTCTTCAAAGGATTTTCCACAGGCAGGCAGCTTTTCTAACATGAGAGATTCATTGCAGAGATCAGTCCGCTGACGTGCACCTAGGCAAAATCAGAGGCATGTTAAATCACAAACACTGAAATAGAAGGAGGAACACATCACTCAACCTCCTTATACAATTCTGCATTCCACTTACATTTTCATAAAGCTAGTGTTCAATATTCTAAGCAATTTTAGAAAATAAACTATATCTTCACATAAATTTATTGAAAGCATGACACTGTAAAATACTAAATGTTACCATATATATAGTATTGCTTTTTACACTTTGCACAGAAGAACCTATCTAGTTACTTTTCTAACCTTACTTAGCTTCTACTCATACTACTCCCCACTTGCATTTTTAGTTAAAAGCTAATTGGATCTCCTGATCACACACACTTCAGTATAGAAAGCAATTCTCAAGCTTACACAAATTCACCCCACTCAACTAACAACATTACTGTGAAACTACTTTAACACCAGAAACGTTTGTGTATCTTACCAGCTAAAGGGTTTGAATTCTCACAATCAGGGCATTTTCTTTAGTATACCCACTAAGGGAATTTCTAGAGATCAAGTCTTACGAGTAGCTGAGGGAGCTGAGGGTGTTCAGCCTGGAGAAAAGGAGGCTCAGGGAGGACCTTATCACTCCCTACAACCACCTGAAAGGAGGTTGTAGCCAGGTGGGGGGAAGTCTCTTCTAAGTAACAAGCAGGAAAAGAAGAGGAAACAGCTTAAAATTGTGCCAGGTGAGGTTTAAATTGGATATTAGGGAAAATTTCTTCACCAAGAGGGTTGGAACAGTCTACACAGGGAGGTGGTCAAGTCACAATCCCAGAAGGTATTTGTAAGATGTGCAGATGTGGCATTTAGTGACATGTTTCAGGGATGAACTTGGCAGTGTTAGGTTAATGGTTGGACTCAGTGATCACAGAGGTATTTTCCAGCATAAATGATTATCAGATTGCAATTATCATATGTTGACATTACAGCAGACAGGCACTTCCAAGAAAGAGTGAAACATGACTTGAGCAAGCCTGTAACTTTTTCAACCAGTAATGGCAACTCCACAATATTTAAAGTTAAGGCCAAAGGTTTCTCAGCCAGCATACGCCTGCATTAGAATACAAAATGAGTATTTTGAGAATTTTTATAAAATAGAAATTCTGAAAAAAAGCCCTATTCAGACTAACATATTTGATTTTGATAAGGCTGAAACATTCTGTTTAGATTCATTCATTAAATATGTGTTGCTTTACTTTTATAGATGCCACTATTTTGACTGTTCTGTATAAAAAATGTATACATTTTGTAGAACATTAAAAATGAAATACATCTATATGAATGCATTTAATACAAATGCCTAAAATTAGATTAGTCAGGAAAAAAAAGTGTCATTTCCTGCTTCCAGTAGTACAAATCCAAGAACTAGATTTACCTGAACAAAACTGCAACCCTAAAAAACCCTGTATATATTGCAATTTTCCTGAGATCTCTAGAGGAACAGCTTTTTTAAAGAACAAAGCCAAGGAGAACAGAATACTTAACCCTAAGAAAAAAAAGAAGTCTAAATGGAATCAGGTCTTGCACCTTTTTCTTCCCAAGCTACAGTTTTACCTTGCAATTTAACTCCAGCTACCAGCAGCTGATTCCTTAGCTTGGGAACTCATTGCCTCTGTGATGCTATGTGACAAACAAGAGACAGCCATCACATCTGCCCAAATAAATACTTTGCTTTCACGTGCTTCCCAAGAACAGCAGGCCCATAATGGGACAGCCTGTGCTGCACCTGAGACCTTAAGTCTATACAAAAGCTCTCCAGGTGTACAGCTGACTCACCAGGACCCAATCCTACCTCCTTCATCAGGGCTGATTGTCAGCACTCTTAAAGATGATGTGAAGCCTTTATCCATGTCAGCAAAAAAGTCAGAACTACAATTAATCACCAGTCACAGAAATGGTGAAAATTACCAAACAGGCAGCCTAATTTTGTCCTTAGGAAGTTAGCATGGTATCATGAATCCTGCCTATTTAAGTGTTCCCATCAACTCATCTGGCAGCTGCAGCAGACATGTCACATACATATATATATATATATATAAATTATACATATATATATATCCATGTATATACAAGTTATACTTTCCACAGTCAGATCTGCAGATGAACACTTAAGGTGTGCAAAATTCAAACAGATACAAAAATTGCACAGCAGGCAACTTAAATCCTGCACAGATGCTTTGACAAACGTTAAGCAAAGCTGCCTTTTATAGCGGGGTGTTTTAAACAGTCAGATGTCATTTGATTTATAACCCTGTAAATCCAACAGAATACAAGTTCACAAGTTTCTCCTCCACTACATCCTGTGTGCGGACAATTTACTCCAGCCCCTTCTCAGCAGGGTGTTTAAAATAGGTTTTCCATGGCCTTGGTATTTTCGGTTGTCTCTCTAAAACTTCAGTGTTTTGTAGGGCTAACTTTGACTCATTTGACAGCAATCTGATGACATAAGAGTTTCTGTCCAAATCCCTGACCAAAGGGTTCAAAATAATGAATAATTCTATGGTTTTACCATCACTATTGAGAATGACCTTTACAAAACACTCCAACATTCTCTTCATTAAGCCAATGGACAATACCATTTGTAAAAAATGCATGATGGTTGACCGAGATGAGATAGGATGGAAGAGCTTCTCAAATGGTGGCTATTAACAAAACAGAAGTTTAAATTTTTGAAATAAAGCTCACCTGCGAATCCAAGCGTCATTAGACCATTAACTAAGGAGGGGAAAAAAAAAGATGAGTTAGATACCTCTGCATTGTTATATAAGAGGATACAAGCAAATCTGAGCTTAATTTCGGCTTCAACAGGATAATCAAAATGCTCATTCAAACATTAGTTTCAGTTGTATTAAAGAGTATCTCAATGAAATAATGAACATTTAGAGACCATTATGTTTTTAAATTCTGTGTTGGGTGGTGGGACTGACCGCAACGATATGATATTAGTCTCCTAGTTAGGATTTTAGTCCATGCATCTAGGAGAGGGGGAGGGGGTGCTCTCCCCTGGTTCCCCCCCGGCCATGTGGTGCCCGAGCCCTAGGCAGAGGACAAAGACACCACAGCAGCTTGGAGAGGGTCCGAGCAGAGAGAGAGAGTTTATTCAGGAAGCAGGGACTTTTTATAGTCCCTTGGAGGGGGTTCAGATTCTCCAATGGGGGGAAAAGGTATTGTGTGGCTTTGGGCCAACAGGGATGAGGGGATTAACATAGCAAGGTGGGTCGTGCCCCTCTTGTTCCATGGGGGGTGGTCTTGGAGCGCCGAAAGGACTCTCTGGGAAGGGCACACGGTTTTGGGGAAGTGTTACAAAGGGATTCTGGGAAGGGAAAAACATGGATTCCGGAGGGGGGGGAGGACATACATGGCAAAGGTAAACATACATTTTACACAATACTAAAGCATCAGTTCAAGGCATTATCAGTTACATTCTGCATCATTTCAAGGTATTATCAGTTATATTCTTATTCCATTCCCACAAAATTCCTTTTTATCTATCCTTTAAATGGTTGAGTCAATCAGACTTGTTATGGGTCTGTTCATAGCACCTCTTCCTGTAGTTATGAACATCAAGGATTAAGGACAGGGAAATTTTATTTTAGGATTCTTGAGGGTGACAAAGCTGGAGAAGATAACACACTTGCTCAAAACACAGGTAAACACATTCTAAGGTGTAGAGAAAAACAAAATCCTTCTACTATTAAAATTAAGGAAACACAATCATAAATGTGTAATCTCTCCATTTAGAAATGCAGTGCTGGGTTTCACAGTCTCCACCTTTCACACAGTGAAGTCACCCATTTTGGCAAACATTACATTCCAAACCTGTAAGCTGCTCAAGCAGATGCTACATTGGCACAGGTATGTCAGAAGAGCATCCAAATGGACACACAGACTATGCCAACAGGAGAAGGCTTCTGATTAGCCATTTGCAGTATATCCAGACAGACTAAATTAACAGAAGCCCACAATGTTTGCACAGCTCCCACCACACTCAGGATGTTGTAAATATAACTAAGAGGGATATGGCTCAAATTATTTTTATGTCCCACTGAAAAAAAAAAAAATTGCTCACAAATTTGATAGTGTTAGCCTTGCCTCAGAAATTAAATGAGTGATTTCCACAGATGGGTACCTCCTGTTCCTTGTCTATACAATAGATGCCACCCCAGTATAACAAAGCAGGATAGACATAGCAGAGTATCAGTACCAATCACACTCATCTAGACCATGAAAGATCATACTGGGATGTGCCAGGCTATCAATTGATTTAACTGCAAATTATTGTGTTCATGCGTGTAAGAAGAAATCAGATCCTTCTAAGGAACATATTTTACATCCAGACAAGCATTAATCTCTGTCTTAGTTACTACTGAGGCAGAATGTACTGTGAAGAGCAGGAATCCACACTTTGGAAAACTGAGTTGCGTCCAAAAACAGAGATGAAACTCCATTATACAGTCTGACCACAGTACCTCTTTCACAAATAGAGCAGTTTTTTTTCCCAGGCTATTAGCTGTTATGAAAATACTTGATTCCCAAGGTAGATTTTTCTTGAATCCTCACTTCAAAATGTGCCTTATCAACCGTAGAAAACTGAAGCACATACTGAGATGAAGACAAATCCATCTATTCTGAGGAACCAGTCTAGGGATATATAGTTACCTGAGTTGCTCCCCTGGAAGACACAGACTGCACCTCCAATTCTTACAGTATCAATCCCTGTCACTGTGCTCAAGATTTCTCATAGTTGTTGCTTCAGTAATCCCCATGAGACCATGGCAAGACAAATAAAACAGTTACTACTAGAAAGAACCAGACTACCCCAAGTGCCAGCGAGGGAAGCTGTGACAAACCTAATAGTGAATAAAGACTCACAGGTTAGTGCTCACATATCTTCCTGCTCACAGGAAAATGTGCTTTTTGCATTTTTTGATCTGGTCATAAGAAAGTAACACAGGATGTTTTGCACCTATGCTAAAGTAAGAGACTCTGGATACCTTCAGAGAAGGGTAAGACAACAATCCAGACCACCATGTGCTGCTACTCTATTTTTTTTTAAATACTCAACTTGCAACAAAGATTTAATCAGGAGACTACAGCATGCCGTGATAGTTTACCCAAAAAGTATGACCTTTCCAGCAGCTCTTTTAAGGTGAGGCAAACTCAGCTTATTTCTTGACAGGCTGAGCCCATCACATCTCATTAGAAGATACACACAGGAAGCAAAATAAGTCGCAACGTTGGAAGGTGTTGCCACGATCCCAAAATAAAAGAGTTGCCATACAATCCTACCTGAACCAATACTTAGGGAAAGATAAAGAGGTTTAGTTTAACTGTACAAGCTGCCTGCTGGTTAAGTCATGTCAATAATGGACCACAACAATGGTGGTCTTTAACACTCTTTTCCTCCATACACTGTAGCAGCATGCATGATCAACCCCAGCATTACCCAAACCAGATGGAGAGACCAACGAGGTTGGAGCCAGAGCAAGAGGAGAAGGAAAGCATCTTCAAATGAAAGATGAGGAGAAAATAGGCTTGAAGGGCTTTTGGAAAGAAAAAAAATAAGTTAATCAGAATAGGAGAGAGTAACAGAAAATAAGAAAATAGAAAACTTCTGGGTTTTTTCCTCAACCAACAACCTACTTTAAAGTCTTGTATATGAAGAAATAAAAAATCTGATCCCAGACTTTCACTACAGCCTCTTATTATCTACCCTCTACTCTCCTTTTGCAAAAAGACATTCTTCTCACACTAAAACCAGAGTTCAGAATGAGATTCACAGTAGTATGTAAATTGACTATTGGAATACATGACAGGGTAACTGCCCTGTAATTTTTTCAACTATATAAACGTCTTCTGTGAAATGGAAAAATATTTATCAATGTTTATTTTTCTCCTATACTGTTATTATTCACTGGTATTTTTCCCAGAGGCTTAAAAGTAGCACTGAATGTCTGTCTTGCAATGACTTCATAAATCTGAAGCAGCATATGAATTGCTATGTGTTCTTCCCACTGCACATTTCTCCAAACACATTTTAAGAATAATTCTGAAAATCTTGTGTAATTATATGAGGGACCTGCTGGAATTTTCCTTTGCCTGAATGTTTCTTCAAGATGCTGCTATTACGGACAGGATAGTAGGATTTTTTGACTGGCTCCTATACTTCCTTAGAATAATTCTTATTTTACCAGACAAAACTGCTGTATACAGTTTTTCACCAGCACTTACAGGTGTATAATCCTATGTATATTCTTTGAAATTTGTGACGTTTGATTCAAAATCTCTGTTCTTTCAATTGTAATTTTCATAAGAAAAAAAAGAACATATAATGACCTCAAGCTAAACTTGATGTCAAGAGGCTACTTCTATACCTTTTTTTTAAAGGCAATACTGCCAATTGCCATCATCTAATCATTAACTACATCAGGGCATCAGATCTCTCCTCGAATTTATGTACTAACCAAACAGCTCCCTCTCTGGTGAACCTGAAGTCTCAATGATAGCAGCACGCAGCTGTGCAAGAACTGTCTTGACACACAGTTCATGACAACAACTAAATGCAGTTTGAAATGGCAAGTGCTGCTCTGCAGTCATGCACCTATGATTTGCTAGGATCACAGGTGAGAGATTAATACTCTATCGATATCATTTTGTCATACTGATCAATACCCACTTTTTATAATATGATTTTAAATACTGAGCAAGTCAATTTTCCAAAAGTACAATGTTTCTCCAGATATTTATATGTTCCCTGTTGCAGAGGTGCTATTAATGATCATGTTAAATTCACCAATCCTTTGTGTAAACCCCAACACATTACAGGTGTTCCAGGAGGGATCCACAGACACTTCAGGGTATCTAATGCGTAAGAAATTCCCATGGAATTTCTGTGCTCTCACATAATGTCAAGAGGCATTCTACTGCATAAAAAACCACTGGTTACAATGGGGGTAAGGTTTCTTTATTATCTGTTTCCTAGGCATGTATAAGCTCAAGAGCCTCATTTCTCTATGGGTCTGTTTGAATACAGAAGGAAGATGAGCTAACACAAGTGTTGTGTAGTTGCCTTTCAAAGCCTTCTCTAAAAGTCTTCTACTGGGGTCAATATAAATGTATGTGGCCAAGACAACATAGACTCTGAATAGTCTAAGAAATCCTGAAACTTGATTGGAAAGCCCAAAAAGGTCCCCGTTTAGAGACTAGTATAAAAGTACAGAAGTTACTGCTACAAAAACTAAAGTCCCACCTGCAAACCTTTAAATAACTCTCTCTACAATATATATGGTTTAGAAGGTCATCTTTTGTTCTCAGCTACTGACTGTCCTTTTGACACTTTTCTTCATAAGAGAAATGGAATGGTAGAGGGAGACAGGGACAGGATGGAAGAATCTCATCACATAGTATGAAAGCATCCAAGGAAATGAGGCAGCTGAAGTTCACAGACAGGCAATGACAGGAACTCAACACAAAGGAAGGATGCCGGGAATAAACAGAAGCTTGCAATAAATATAGTACTTGAAAAAAGTGTTGCACTTACATTCAAAACTGGCCCAGAAAAAAACATGTCTCAGCATGTGGAGTGGCAGGAGCAAGATGATCCTGCTGGCAGGGTGCATTGATATGTCCCTGAGCCGAAGAAGTTATCTAGAGAGCTAGCACAACATGGAACTCAGCTTTGCGTTACCTCCTGCCTTGATATTGAATCCTTTTTAATATTCTTTGTATCCCCTTGTATGGAGGACATATACAGCCATAGAAATGTAATATTCAAAACCAGAAGTGCCAGTTCAATGCTGTACTTTATCACAGTTTGAGGCATTACATTATTGCATTTGAATTGTTAAGGCAATTTCAGTTAACCATTTTGGACATTAGAGTCTTCTTCCTGCAGAGCAATCAAAGTGTCAAAGAAAGTAATTTAAGCCTTTTCATTTCACTGATGCAAATCAACAGGGAATTACTGAGGGCATCAACTGTTCATACCAATGTTAGTTCAGAGTTCCCCAGGTTTCCACTGACTGCAAAGAAATGTGACCATTATTCTGAACTTATGCTTTAACTGGGAGTTTTTCAGGGCAGCAATACAAATTGTTGTCCTTTATATTGCTTTGTGAAGTTCTTAAATCCCTGCTGGCAGCATATCAATATTGCTCCACAATTTCTGAACAGCCTATGCCTACTTCCAGATGTGTGGGATAGTTTTCTGCTACTTTGTTTGAAACAAGTATGTTTTATTTAAATAAACATATGACCAGTATTTTTAATAAAATATTTATTTCTCTACTTATCTTATTTAGTTTACTAAATTAGTACTCTGTTTATTAATTTATTCAATTAATTATTGAATAATTAAATGAACCATACCAGTTCAAAACCAGACTTGTGAAGGGGATTACTCAGTTGTACACTAAGATCTTTACTGTACTGGAAATTGTGTGGCTCTGCCTGAAATGTAATAACACTTTTTCAACTCTTTTCTGTCCTGCTATGTTTTTGATGAAGCACTGCATAACTGAAATGTAAAATACCTTTTTTAAAGCCACTAGCTTTTGGATAGTGGATCAACTAAATTGCAACAGCAGAATCAATAGCTTGAAGTACTCTCTCTTCACACTTCTAAAAAAGTGGTATACACAAATGTGATCCCACGAGATCTATCTTTCCAGGGAGTAAAACTGAGGAACAGTAAGACAAGTACATTTGTCTCTAGACTAGAAAGAAATGTGTGGCATTAGGAACTCTTTTAAGATGACATTCAGCAACAATGTCACCAGACAGTCAAGGAAGGATGAGAAACACTCTGCGTTTGTGTGAAGTCACCTCAACTCCTGTGAGAAGTTTTGGGCACCACAATATAAGACAAAGCCATTAGAAAGTATCCAAAGGAGGTTTACAAAGATCAAAGACTTCTAAGACCAGAGAGTCAAACTCACGACCAAACACCACCCTGTCAACTAGACCACAGCACTGTCTTGTTCAGAAAAACCTCCAGGGACAGTGACTCCATCATCTTCCTGGGCAGTCCACTCCAAAGTCTAATCACCCCTTCTGTGAATAAACTTTTCCTAATTTCCATCCTGAACCTCCCCTGGTGCAGCGTTAAGACTATGTCCTCTCATCCTGTTGCTAGTTGCCTGGGAGAAGAGATCAATCTCCTCTGGGTACAATCTCCTTTCAGGTAGTTGTAGAGAGTGATAAGGTCACCCCTGAGCCTCCTCTTCTCCAGGCTGAACAGTCTAAGCTCTCTCAGCCTCTCCTCATAGGACACCCCCCCTAGCCCCTTCGCCAGCCTTGCTGCCCTTCTCTGGACAGGCTCCAGCACCTCAATGTCTTTCTTGAAATGATGGGCTGAAAACTGAACACAGCACTCGAGATGCAGCCTCGTGAGTATCAAGTACAGGGAGAGAATTACTTTCCTAGTCCTACTGACCACACTATTTCTAACACAGGCCAAGATGCCACTGGCCTTCTTGGCCACCTGAGCACGGGCTGACTCACATTCAGCAGCTGTCAATCATCATCCCCACAGCCTTTTCTGTTCGGCCACTTTCCAACCACTCTGTCCTGTAGTGCTGCATGGTGTTTTTGTGGCCAAAGTGTAGGACCCAGCATTTGGTCTTGTTGAACTTTATACCACTCATTTGACTCACCAGTCCAGCCTGTCCAGGTCCCTCTGCAGATCCCTCCTGCCCGCCCCCAGATCAACACTTGTACCCAACTTGATGTCATCCACACATTTACTGTGTACACTCAATCCACTCATCCAGATCATCAATAAACGTAATGAATAGGACTGGACATCATATTAATCCCTGAGGGACACCACTAGTTACTGGCCATGAACTGGATGCAGCCCTGTTCACCATCACTCTCTGGGCCTGGCCATTCATTCAATCCTTAACCCAACAGAGAGTGCGTCTGTCAAGGCCATGGGCAGCAGTTTTTCCAGGAGTATGGCATGGGAGATGGTGTCAAAGGCTTTGCTGAAGTCCAGA
Source organism: Formicarius rufipectus (assembly GCA_013399695.1). NCBI lineage: Eukaryota > Metazoa > Chordata > Aves > Passeriformes > Formicariidae > Formicarius > Formicarius rufipectus. The sequence continues at coordinate 290,193 of VXAU01003014.1, forward strand.
CAGTGAAGGGTCTATAGAGGAAGCCATACAAAGAGCTGCTTAGATCATTTGGCTTGTTAACCCTGGAAAATACTGAAGGGGAGAACTCACTGCGGTTTACAACTTATTCATGATGGGGAACGCAGGGGTAGGAACTGATCTCTAATCTCTGGTCATCAGTGACAGGACCTGAGGGAACGGCAGGAAGCTGTGCCAGGGGAGGTTTAGGTCAGATAACAGAAAAAAGTTCTTCACCCACAGGGTGTTTGAGCACTGGAACAGGCTCCCCAGGGAAGTGAACACTGCACCAAATCTGTCTGTGTTCAAGAAACATTTGGACAAATGCCTCAGGGCACATGGTGTGACACTTGGGGATGTCCTGTGCAAAGCCAGGAGTTGAACTTCAATGATCCCTGTGGGTGGGTCCCTTCCAACTCAGGATAGTTGATTCTCTGATTTAAGGCAGCTGGAATAGAGGTCCAGGGGACTGACTACACGCATCAGGAGGTTTCTACAAACTCAAATTCACTGAATTCACTTCTGTGTGTGTTATCCAGGACACAAGACAAAGTCTGTTACTCACAATGTATCTACAGGCCTTCCAAAGGCTTTTTGCTCCTCATTTTCACCTAACATGCCTGTGCAACCTGGTGTTCTGAGCCTTGGCATCCTGTAGTTGCCATATAAATGTATCTCAAACAACCAGATCATAGCTCTTCAGAACTTATGTTTACAGATAAATACACCTCTAGCAACTGGAAGTGAAAAGTCTTCTTCTCACCCCATAAACCTCTGTACTTCTTCAGTTCACTGTAGCCTTGTGACATACAGCTACTGAGGTCTCCATTCTAAATGAACTGTGGAAATAATGACAGAACTAGTAAGAAATCTGTCTAAGGTCACATGCAGGAACTTGTACCACTCTTACCTACAGTGTGAGCCAGAAGCAGTCTGGTACCAGGACCTCTGTTTCACCACTATCTCCTTCCCTCAGAAAACATTACCAAAGCAACTAAAGAACACAGTATCTCTGCCGAAAAGATAATTGTGAAATGCGTCAGCTGTGCAATTTATGGGAAAGGTGCATCAACTAATGAGGCAGCACAGTTCAGATTCATTCCCCCTAAAGGTGATATAGCTTGCCAATACTGTTGAGAGACATGCACCCTCTGGACCACACGATCGTGAAGTTGGCCATCTGCATCGAGGACCTCAGTTTGAGGATGTAACACTGGTCACATGGAAGCACATATCTGATCTAATGCTGCTCATTATTGCAACCCAACTGCCTGTCATTAGTCAAAAAGAGGGGGAAAACAGAAAAGAAAATGTGATGTGATGTGATGTGATAGAAGGTTTTCCTGTAATAAGGAAACAAAGTCAGCACAATACTGACTTTACTCCATACCTAACCACCTGTGAAAGCGTGTAAAGCACTAGTCCTTCAAGGTCAGTAAGGACTCCAGTTTGGTCCTGTGGAGTGGCCTGAAAGAGAAGTCAAGAATTCTTTTTAAAATAACCTTGAGAATGGGAAATGACCCATGAAGGTTTCACAGACTAGGGTCACTGCACACTCCCTCCTGAGGAAGTGTTTAAAACCATGAGATACTTGAAGACATTAAAAGTTCCTTCTTCCCTTGACAGGCAGAACATTTAAATCAAGATACTACCATCATAGAAGGTCTGGGAAAATGCCTTGCTCTTTTTCTGACCAGACAACGAAAATCCCCACCCTGCAGATCCACCTTCTCTTGTTGATGCATGTAGTCCTCTTGCAGACTCCTAATGCTGATACACATTATGTCAAGGCATTACATCAACACAATTCTAGTGAATTCATGTTTTCTGTGAATTCTATGCCTACCATGAAATAATAAGTTGGCCTGACCATTCAAATCTGACTTGCTTTTCTTTAGAAGTCCAGCATGACTACCAGGGCTCCAGAGCTCCAGCTACTCCCCTACATGATCACGGAATATTTTAAACAACATGTTGCCATGAAGAACTCACAAGAGCAATAAAAAACTGAAAAACCTCCAGAGCTTCACATGCCTACTTATACCTCTATGTATGTACACATTCACAGTAGGTGTGAGTGGCTCTTCACAACAGATCCTTGCTCCAAGGAATAGCCACTGAAACAGATCCTTGCCAGCACAGCACAGCAGCATGATCCCTGCACACTGTGAATTTTCCTGGATATAAATCCACATAGCAAACTGCAAAGCAGCAGATTCTGATATAGGACATTACTTAGGCCAGTCTATTGCAGTAAATCATTCCTCTCAAGTGGATCTGAGGACCAGAACTAGACTCACTGAAGCACAAATTCCCAGGTATCTGCCCAGAAGGCACGCTGCCCGGCCAGCAAGGCAGGGCACATCTGGCTGCTCATGCAGAACCCAGTACTTCTCAGTTTGCACTTTCTGTATTTATTTTCATTTCACAATTTTTAACACAGTTCTTTTGCTTTGTTTTTCAAATAGCATCTGTCACTAAAGGAGTAAGATGATATGACAGTAAAAGACTGACACTTCTCTTTCTTCTCTCCAGCATCTACTATCTTCATATGTTAAAACTGTACTGAAAGCCAATTGCAGCTACTCCTGCATAATGGAAACAAAGCATGTAATAGTAATTGCTCCATAAAAACTTTTATGTGTACAATTTTTAATGTAAAAAGAAGGTAAAACTTTTAAATTCAAGTTTTCTTTATAACCATTATTTATTTCTATCCTATTTATATTTCATTTCTGCATTATACTAAGAAAAATTTAAAAAGTGGGTTGTGTGACCTTGTTTTCTTAATCACCCCAAGACCAAAAGACATTTCAGCAGCAGCAGATCAGCAGTGCCTACACTTACATGAAAAAATGAAAATGTGCTAGGAATATGCCACTTAGCAAGCACGGAAAACCAAAACCAGTCAACATTGTACTTTTTCCTGAGCTAAGAGAATTGCTAGGGCATGAAGAAATCATTCATCACTATTTGTGCCACCAGGTTGAAACAGTGAAGATAATCAATCCCAAAGAGCAGGCTCCCAGAGATCTTCAGTTCTGCACATTTTTGAGCTCTGGGATGGCTGACCATCAAGGTGCTCATTAAGCCACTCTATCACTCCCCTCCTCAGCTGCACAGGGGGAGAGAGAATATGGTGAAAGGCTCATGGGTCAAGATAAGGACAGGGAGAAAACACCTAACAACTACCATCATGGGCAAAACAGACTCAACATGGCAAACTTAATTTAATTTACTGTCAATTAAAATCAGAGTAGGGTAATGAGGAATAAAACTACATCTTAAACTCCTTCCTCTCCCTTCTTCTCAGGCTCAGCTTCACTCCCAATTTCTCTACCCACTCCTCCCCAAGTAGTGCAGGGGGAAGGAAAATGGGGGCTGTAGCCAGTTGGCTCTGTCACTCCTTCCTCCTCAGGAAGAGGACTTCTAACACTCTTGCCCTGCTCCAGCATGGTGTCCCTCCCCCACGAGACAATACTCCACAAACTTTCCAAATGCGAGTCCTTCCCATGGTCTGCAGTTCTTCAGGAACTGCTCCTGCGTGGGTCCTTCCACAAGGTTTCAGGTCCTGCCAGGAGCTTCACTGCGAACTTCCCGTGGGGTCACAGCCTTCTTCAGGCATCCACATGTTCCAGTGCAGGGCCCTCCATGGGCTGCAGGTGGATCTGTGCTCCCCATGGACCTCCATGGGCTACAGGGGAACAGCTGCCTCCCCAAGGTCTTCACCATGGGCTGCAGGAGAACCTCAGCTCTGGCACCTGGGGCATCTCCTGCCCCTCCTTCTTCACTGACCAGAGTTGCTTCTCTCACATGTTCTCAACTCCTCCCTTACAGCTGCTGTTGTACTCCTCACCTTAGCTATGCAAACCCAGAGGTGCCACCACCATCACTGATGGGCTCTGCCTTGGCCAGTGGCAGGTTCCACTGAACAGTATTGGTTATTCTCTATTGATCTACAGAACATCAGGGTTTGTTTAGCTCCAACTCTAACGGTGGAACTGCAAAACAGTTTACCTAAATCTGCCTGCTTTCACAGTCTCAGAGGCATTCTTGGTTGGAAATGTTTCATGACTTTGCTCCCATATTGGGGCAAACTTTTTCCCCTGAAGCCTGAGTATAATCCTGCTCAGGATTTTGGAGTCATGCAAGAAATAAACAGAAAGGAGAGTAGATAAGAATGAGTACTCTCCTCCCTCTAGTTTTGCAAATGCATCAACAATTCTTTCACTTATGACCTTATAAACAGCTTAATTTATTTATACAGCTGTGGAGTGGTACACTCTGAGGCCAGAAGGAATCCTTCACATCACCCAGATCTTTTGTAGCACAAGGTATAGAAGGTCTTACAACAATTTCTGTACCAAGCCAGAAATGCCTACTCAAAAGACAGATATTCTTCCTAAACATTTCCAATTGAGATTTCAAGATTGCAAGTGATGGAATTCCATTTCCTCCAAGACATGCCTATTTTAGATTGTTCCTACCAACAATTTTCCTTTTTATTTACTTGAAAAGAGTTTGTTTTGTTTTGTTTGTGTTTTTGTTTTTCTTTTTTACAATGTATTGCATGATAATGTATAAAGTAGCTGGGAGGAAACAAAAACCTAAATACTGCTCAGGCATATTCGCATACAACAGCATGAGCAGTGCAGGATCAAGCATCCTTATCGTGTTGCAGTGCACATTTCAACTGTTCTGTACCTCTCCACCAGAAATCGAAGATAAAGAACAGTCAAAATCTACTTTAAAATTCACTGAAAATAGGTCTAAAATGTCACATTAGTACAAAAAGGGAGATTCCCTTCCCCACTTTTAAGAATACTTCAATCGAAGAAAAGAGTATTAATATTTCTTTCCAAAAATCTTAAAATGCAGAAAGAAAACACAAATATTTTGAGGAGCTTAATTTTCCTTTGATCTGTCCTTTGCATTTGACTGTCTTTTTTGCTGTTTGTAGTTTACGCTGGAGCCTGTTAAACAGAAATGGGACCGATGGTTATTCCAGTAACACTTTCTGTCCTTCATTGTTTCATGGCAGAAAATTCACACCCCAAACATACCCCTGGAAATATGTTCAGCAGCCACATTAACTAATGGCAAAGGTTAGCTTCCCTGAAAGCAAATCGAGTCTAGGTCCACTGGTCAAAAATAAGAGATTTACATTATTTTTTAATATGATACAGCAAGTTCTGATTTTGAGTTATCTTGAACACTACACATTTATCTGATTTTCTTAAAGTAAAATAGAAATACAGGAGATTCCCCACATACTGAATGACAATTGATGACTCCATGGAAATACACACTTTGAGCACCTCACTGAAAGCCAGAACAAATTTATTTTTAACATTTCACTTGCACATGTAGGCTTAATGCTCTATCACTGTAAATTACATTTAAAGAAACCACTTTCACTATTAAATTGGACAAGTTATGTTTATGGCATGTGGAGACCCTTGAACAGTAAAGCTGGAACAGCTCATGAACTCAAGAGATGTGGAAGGACAGCATTACATTTACAGCCACAAACATGCAAGAGAAAATCTGCTCCACAGCTCCGCGTGCCTACCAGACAGCAGAGCCCTGATGTGAAGATACCCTTTGAGCAAAGGGCCCAAAGCTACAGAACGTGGGGTATTGCAGAGACAGCCAAGTGTCTTCAGATGATGAGACTAACTGCAAGTACCTGCATGGCCTTCGCACCTCCACATCAGGAGCACATGTCCCTCACAGCCCTGAAGACACTCTCCAGTGCGCAGGGAGTGAGCAAAAAAGAAGACTGCATACCAAAGCTAAAATCCAAGTGCTAAAGTGTCAGAAGAAACATGGGGTTTGTGTCCTATTGACAAGCATTTGAATGACTTTTATAAAGCACCATTTACTGCTCCAGTATCTCCCCATCTTTTCACAATACCCTGTGGCTGTGAAACCTCTTTTCCTTTCTGCTACAGGCAGGAGGGCCACACAGACCAATGGCTTCACACCCTGTCAAATCTCTAACTATGCATTTTGAGACAACCACAATGCAACAGTATTTTATAATGATTGGAGTCTCTAGGATCAATCTCCCCACACACAAAGGGATGCAAAAGAAATCTGTCACTTGTGACATTTGGAAACAAAAATGAATTCCTACAAGAAGTGACAGACATTACTGGCCAACATGAATTATAGTATTTATTCTCACACTCCCTACAGAACTTCTTGTCCCCAGATAATACCTTACAAAATAAAGAGCAAATTAGTCATATTTATTAGGGTGTGAAAATAAGACAGATGTTTTACTGCAGGACCTGGTGCTTCTGCATAGTCTTGTGCTTACTCAGCTTAATCTGGTTAACTGCAAACAAGACATGCTTTTGTGAACTCAGTGCTGTGGAGGACCCCAGAAGTGCCTATCACATCATCCTCTTCAGATGACAGTCTCCCTGGCTCAGAGCAGAGATGAAGCAAGTGACATCCCATCTGCAGAAGGCATCAATCCGGTTTCATACAGGTAAAATTCTGCACTCCTGAAGATAAACTGAGGCCACCAACCGTTACACAGACAAATTCAAGACAATATAGTAGATTATGTTAAGCTGCTCTGAAGACAAAGGCTGGCACTTTCTAACCTTTAGATACATCTAACAGTGCGTTTTCTTTTAAGGTTTTCAGTGAGGAACAAAACCGCCTCCTCTTTTCAGACTGGTTTCAGGCAAGCCAACATACGAAAGGAGATTAAGCCTATAAACTTCTGAAAAGGTGACTTTCTCCTATTCCACTTTACTACTCCTTTCTTTCTTCATTCCTGTGCATCATTCCCACATATGGCCCAAATTTTCTTCAAACAGCTTTTAGATTGCTCTACATACACAGTCATGTTAAAACAACATATTTTTCTGTTTTAATTTTCAATCTATCTCAATGTAAGACTGGCTGTGAAGAGACTCATTTTAGTAAAAAAGCACAAGCTGTTTTTGTAAAACAATACACTTTCAGAATTCTATTCTGAAAGAAAATGGTTCATCCAACAGCTTTCACTGAACTAAAAAGGTGTGAATTAAAACAGGTTTCATTATGTTTGTGAAAATTAATCTCTCCAGAAGCCCTAAATGAGAGCACAGTTTGCTTTCTTAGTATGTGTCTCTTAAGCACTAATTTCAATAGCCAAGACGCAGATGGTAGCAAGCAGTGTTTTGTAAGTGATCACTCACTGCATTTTTTCCCTTGGTAAGGAAAACTGGAATTTGATTCATTTGTCTCCAATTCAAGCCACAAATCATGTCTGTTATTGATACAGAGGTGGGAGGAACTGAAATACAAACCATACCAAAACCGCTGGTGCTGCAATGTTTAAACACAACTCAATTGACAAAACGTCCCACAGTTCCCTTTGAGTGAACCCAATCACTCAAAACTCTTCCCTTAAAATCATGCAGTTTGTGTGTATCTGCAACTATAGCAGTACCTGTCTATCTCAGTGTAGACTTCTATCTTCCCAACCTCTGATGATCTGCCTCACAGGCTTGACTACATCTAAAAGCAAATCCCTGAGACACCAAAGGTATTTAAAATTTTATCTACTATGTAGGCAAGGAGATCTTACTAATTTGAGAGCAAGAGTTTTCTAGCTAAGTGGTTTCTAGGATTAGACTTTATTGGTGTAAAAATCAGGTGCAAAAAGCCTCTTTTCTTCCTCCACGCTTTCAATCTGGAATTACCTTCAAATTTGGAATGACATTTCTCCTAGGGACTGGGACCAAGCCAGCTGGAGAGGGCATTCAGCGCTCTGTGCTACCACCTGCAGTCCACTTACCATCACACGGACAACAAAACTCAGGAAATCCTGCCATTCACCCTGTCAAGGACAGGCATGAACCTATCTCCCGTAACAACCAGACCTTCCCAAATAAAAGTCAAGAGACACAAATAGGGTGAAGGATAGTGGGAAGAATGTGTGGATCCAACAGCAAGTTGGAACAGAGGTTGCATTTACACTGGACACTTTGCTTTTGCTTTCAGGATGGATGTTGGTGGGGTCTGATGCCTGTCTTCCTGCTTGTCTAGTGTTGAAAATCATGTCTTTAAAAAATGAAACATCTTTTTTTAAGAGTTTCTATTAGAACTCTGCGGTCTGTCTCAAACTCAGATGTTCTGCTTTAAAAGTTTATTTGTTTTATACGCACACTTGCCCTGGTCTATTAAATTCAGAACTCCTGCGACAGTATTCCCTTTCTTTGTTCCACCCTTTGCAGCTGCAGAACAGCATGATACATATCCATAAGAAAATAATGAAAATAAAAACCTTGATTTGGTTTTCAAACTTTAACCCATTAAAATTGTTTTCTGTTTGGTTGGGTTTTTTCCTCATTGGAATCCATACTCCAGGAGTTACAGATGAGATGTTGCACACACAGGGGACTCAGGACCTTACAGAATTTGGACTTTAATACACAGCTTTTTCACTATTGTTTGCAGGATGATATATAGTCTTTAAAATAGAAGTAAATATGTAACTGGAACTGTTTCCAGGTTTCCAATTGCTCAGTTGCTCACCTCTGACCAAAATCCTTGTGAAAACAGGATTATGAAATGTAAAAACCTACAGACAATCTTTGAAATCTGCATTAGAAGATAAGAATCACACCATCTCTCTTGATATGGGTTTATATACACACACTGAGAAAGATTACTCCTGAATTTTTTTAATTACCCAGCTTTACTCTGGTAGCATCTTTCAACTCAATTACAAACAGCACCACTAAAATGTAGGCATTACTTAATGAATGAAGGAGCAAACATTTGACAGGGATGCCAAAACAATGCCATCAAAAAAAACCCTCACTTCATCTGTTAAAAGTCTTGGTCAAGCCCTTGAGTTTCTCCTTGCCTCAGTTTCCATACAGAGAAACAGAATAAGAGAACTGAGTATGATGGTAAATACATCATGGTTCCTGAGTTGCTTAGATTCCACACCTACTAAGTGTCTTCTAGGTACCTCCAAGTCTGCTAAGCAAAGCAAAGGGTTTCACCTGACAGCTGGTATTTCCAGCCCTGCACCTCACCCCTTTCTGGATGTTATCAGCACTTCATAGGGAAAGCAGAACTGATGATGTGCCTCTGTACCAGGTACCTCAGCTCACACATTCTTTACCCCCCACACACAACCCCCACACACACAGCAAATCCAACTTCTATAATCACTGAGTGAACACATTGCCTTTTCTGCCGTTCTGACTAAGGAAGGACAACACAGCAGATGGTTCTACAGAGTGATAATGTGTAAAGAGTCCTAGGCAGAAACATACAGAAAGCAGTGGTCTAAGGTTAAAAAACAGTCCCAGACCCCACCCAGATGGGCTTCCCACTGGATTCAGTGAGCTAACACTGAGGAATCCTGGCAAGAATTTTACCATACTGAGAGAGGTCACAGGTCTCTGGTTAATCAAAAGAAGCCATTAGAAATGGCCATTTAATTAAAAATTCTTCCAAAATAACTGATAATAAAAGTGTATTTGAATTACTCGAGAAAGAAATTTCGTTTCCTACCGCTTAAAAGCTTTTCTTATTAAAGAACTTGATTTCATATCATAGAACTCACAGGGTTTTCCCTACTAGGAAATCAATTTCATTTCATTTGTTCTTGATTATATCAACCCTTTCTAATTCCAAGCAAAAGCAATGCATTTTCAGTTAACAGATATCCTTAAAATCTTTTTTTGTTTTGCATGTGAAAGAAACTAACACAGTCAAAAATGGCTAGCACAACTGATTTACCTTTGTCTCTCTGGTGAAAAACATCCTGAGCCAAAGGGACACTGCCCCTCACTGAAAATAGATCTCCAGTGAGCAATTTTGCATTGCAAAAGTCGCAGTAACATCAGGATGTGTCCCCATACAAAAACATTACTGTCTGGTTCCCTAAATTCAAGGTTGCATAAATCTTTCATGTGTCAAGACAGGTGTTGGTCATTTTTCTTATTCCTTTTCAATAGGGAAATTACAAAATCTGAGCAACCAAGGTAAGATTTAGGCAGTCTTCAAGCCACAGAAAACCATGTATTTGACATGTGATCCTTTTGACAGGCCAGGTAAAGATGACGCTACTGAACACTGTCGATACAATTATTCATTTATTTGAGTGTCTTTCCATAGAAAGATGTCCAGTGTTTACCACTTTTTTCACTTTAGAAGGATCAGTAAGTAGCAAACAAAGTTATAAAGTCCTCAGATACACCTTCTAAAGGTACCAGACCTCATTTTCTTCTCCCTTAGGTGTGACTCACAGAGAACTAACTACATCTCTGGATTCACTGTTGAGTGAAGAACATCAGAACTTACTTCTCACAGCAACTTTTGACCTGACTGCAACACATTAAATCTGAGAACCCTAAAACAAACTACATACCATGGAACAATAAAATAATTTATCTGGCAGCAGAACAACTCTAAGTGAAAGATTTGAAGGATATCTGTGCTTGAGAACTGCCTGCTTGTAGCTCTCCTACTCCAACAGGAATAAGCCCTCAGTCTGCAGCAACGGCCAAACACACCCCCCCAGAGCCACTGTGGGATCCGAGACGGAAAAGCCCGACTAACGCTGTAAGTTTGTGAGATCATTTCTCCTGGAGCCTGGGCGTCCTGTGCCGTGTTTGGGGGCTCCCCCAGGCGATGGGTGGCTGCCTCCGGGCGACGCTGGAGGGGACCGGCCGCTCGGGATGGAAGGAGAGCCCCGCGGAGGGACAGCAGCACCCGCAGCCTTCCCACCCACAAACACGGGACCCCCGGAGAAAATCACCCTCCCCAAAGGAATGCTCTAGGAAAAAAAAAAAAAAAAAAAGCAAAACACAACACCGGAGGCACTCACACCTTTCCCGAACTTCACCCTTGCTCCCCGGCAGAACCCAGCGCCCGCGGGGGCCGCGCACACGCGAGGATGCTCGGCCGGTCCCGGGGCGGCGGCGGCGATCCCCCCCTATCCCGGCCAGCTCGCAGACACTCACCCCAGAGCAGCAGGACGGGCAGCTGCCGCCGGGGGCTGCCCTGCGCCTCCATCCCGGCGCGGGCGGCGGCGAAGGGGCCGCGGGGGACGGAGCCCGCATGGGGCGGCCGGTCCGCAGCCACGCAGGGGCCGAGCCCGTCCCAGCGCCCCCGCCGGGGAGGCTCCTCTTCATACCTCGGTGTCCAGCCCCGGGCGGCGGCAGCAGCGGGGCGGAGGGGAGCAGCTCCCCCGCCTCCGGGTGCTCCCAGCGCCGGTGGGGCGGACCCGGCGGCCGGGCGGGGCGGGGGATGCTGTGTGCGATGCTGTGTGCGATGCTGTAAGGCAGGCTGTATGGGAGGGAGTGGGACCGCGGGAGAGTGTTGGCTGTGCGTGTGTGTGTGTGCCGTACCTCCAGGTCCTCCAAGAGTCACAGCAGGGATGCCGCTCCCAACTCACCGATCTGGGATGTAATTATCGCTCCCAACCTATCCCTCCCGGGAGAGGGTCTGGTTCTGAGAGTCCAGGGTGTTCAGGGACTCCCCTCCCCCTGCCCTGGGAGCTAGAGCAACCTCTCGCCTCCTGTCACAGCATCCTGGCGGTGGAGGTGAAGGCATAAGGGGCTGGGGGGACCCCCGCGTTAGCCCATATGCAGCCCTGTCAGTTTGGCTTGCACATCAACATGTTAGCACGCTCAGTAGTTACAGCTGAACATCGGTGGTGAGGTGGCCTAACCCCACAAAGACCCAGAGCACTGCAGTCTGGAGCTCTGCAAAGATGCTTAATGTGTTTTTACGCTGTCATTTCATCTTTGCATGGCTCTTGGTATGGCTCCTGTTTTTCATCAATATTTAAAATCTGTGTTCCTGGAGCTCTCTCTCTAGGAAATTAACATCTCCATCAAGAAACACCAGAGATTGCTAAAGGGGGCTTTTCTTACCTAAAAATAATTGCACTGAACTGTAATAAAGAGCCGGAGTCTGTTTCTATTTACATGGACACTTCACCAGTAACTGCCTTTCAGTAGAACATTAAATCACTGCCATTATTAAAGGTCAACTGTACCATAAAACTTCAAATTTCAAAAGAGATTTTTCAAGCCACACACATGGACAAAGGGCACTTTTATGTATCAGTCAGGTTGTTCCCATTGACCTTCTGTGCTTGCATAACACAATGCTTCCAAACACTTCTGGAGAATGAGTCCCCAGCACAGAGTTATGGATTGCATGTACCTTCGTAAACAAGCTATTCAATACACAAGCTTTGTCTTATTTATGCTGTTATCTAGGCTGAAAGAAATTGAAAACTTTGGAAACTACAGTGAAGGCTGGAAATCCAATGTTGAAATAGCTCTGCAGACATTTAAGTGTGTCAGTTAGAATGAATCTCCTATCATTTGTGTGCCACTTTTTCTGCTTAGCTGAAAGCACATCTTGTAAAATACCATAAACCATAAATAAACCATAGCTCAGGGAGATCATCCTTCAGCAGAGGGGTTGCCATTTCTGCTTTGTAACGAGTGTTTGCAAGCTGCCCCTGCCTGAAGGAACTGCAGGGAAGTGACAAGTGTGAAGCACATACACCATAGACTTGTTATACCATCTATAGCATCCTTCCTAACAGTGAAATCTTGATTTCTGTCATAAATTCTGTCACTGGAAAATCAGAAGTTACAATTAGTATTTTCAATAACCTAGACTGATCTTCAGGAGGGTTAGCATGTATTGTGCTTTGTATACATTTTATACATTAAAAAATTTACGGCATGTTATGCAGCATACATCTTATGGACAACATTTTTTTGAAACATACATGGAGATAATGTTGACAGTTTTCTTTTACATCTTTTGTATTTGTTTTCTTCACCTGTTTTGGATGAGAAACTGGCAAATATGAAGGGAATGTTACTTCCTCCAGCTCAAGATATGGTAAGCACTTCTCATTTTTTGCTTGCAGAATGTAGTTTGAAGGTGCTTTTTAAATTAGTTCATTTACCTGTAAATGTATCTGTTTGTTCTACCTCTATCTCTAAGGCAGAACAAACAGACACAATTTAGAGGTAAATGGACTAATTCAGCATGTTGCATTGGATCACAAACCAACAATGCTCGATGATATCTTCAGCACTGTGGTTTAAAATGAGTGTCCAATTAACAGGTCTATTTGAAGAAAACTCTCACAGCATTAGAACCGTCACAAGGTGGTTCAAAACTCAGCAGATGTTGCTTCTCACTCCCTTCTAGCAACTACCATTGCAGTAATGTGAATAGATTCACTTCAGAATGACTGTGAACTTCTTTGTTCTGCAAATCTGCTTTGGTAATATCATGTATCTACACCAGCAATAGAAATCCAATACACTTTCAAATAAGTAATGCTTTAAATACCATTAGTGGTACAAAACTCTGAATCCCATCACTAAGAAACGCACACTAATAGTGACCTCAAAACCATGATCTGCTGTCATTTCCAGACATATAACCTCCAGAGATCATACTAACATTGTTCTGAAATGCTTAAATTTGCTAATCAGCCGCTGACTAAAAGAAAATATGTAGTTGTGCCTTCCCAAGGAGTCTGAGGTGAGAAGAGATGGAAGAAGTCAAGCCATCCAGTACAGGTATTATTGCAAACCCTGGAGTGTTCAGGGTGGTGCAAGACAAGGCGATCAAATTTCATGCTCCAAGGGTTAAACTGATCCAACAGAAACTAAAAAATAATGAAATAACAAAATCAATTAATAAAAAGCCGAAGACATTACACTGTGGAAAGCAACATTACCTTTCATTGTCACCTCAAATATTGGCCCAGAGAGACCAGCTGTTTGCCTGTATGGACAGACTTTGCCCAGCATTTCATGGAAAGTTTTCTTCATCTCTTCCTAGCACAGCAATTTGGTATTAAAGATACATTAAGTTTTTAAGACCATGGTTTAATGGGATTGGTTGCTGGACTGAGGTTTGAAAAAGTAGGTTTTAAACTAACGTAGGTCATCTTTCCCATTCAATGCTTCTAGGAGTATGCCTTTCCTGCTCCAGAATAAAAAATAATTTAAAAAGAAATAAAAAAGGGGGAGGTAAATCTGCAGATCATTAAAATAATTCCTGTCATTTTACCTTTCATGTAGGAAATGCAAAACATACTAAAAAAAAAAAAAATAGTTAAAAAATGTCTTCTTGTGATTCAAAGGCCCCGCTGTGGTATATTGACTGCACATAACAGCCACATTGATTTTACATAAGTCAGGTTTGATGAGACGAAACTGTTTATGCCTATATGACCTGAAGGCAGAGAAAAAAGGACATTTTTGTATGTAAAGATCATAGGCTTTTTTATGTAGGAGCAGACAAGGATTAGGGAAGCACACAAATATCTTGCCAGCCTTCTAAAACTAAATTTTTTAAGCCAGGTGTGAATGTGCTTTGTGATTTCAGCAGTGTTTCCATGTTCAGAGCAAAGCATCTAAGCAGTGTACACATGTGCATTCTATTTCAGAGGTGCCAAGCTGTGAGTATTTAACACCTCTAAGACGATTTTATTTTACATACTTAGCTGTGACATGACAGCCTTTCCACCAGCATAACATGTGAACTTAGTTTGAAGGAAGCAGACTATTCAATTACTTTGTTTCCATGCTATTTTCTAATACAGAAAATTGTCTTGATTTAAAAAAGAAAAATAAATAAACAAAATAAAAGTCAAGGTAATTCTATATCCTGCACCATCAACACCAATACCTACAACCAATAAAAATTATTCCACAAGTATTACAAAGCAGATCAAGGGAAAGCAGACAGATTTTATTTTCCCTTCTCTCAAGGGAAGCTCCACCAAGACACCCACTCCTTGTTTTGCAACCAGTGGTAGTGCAAAAGGTTCTTATCAAAGGACCTAACTGTGAATCCATAAGAATTGGGATGTTTTGCTGATTCCTGTTTTTCTCTTACCAAAAGGAATATCCCAAGATCATCCCAAGTCAAGCATGTTGTAATTTTCTCTTCCTGTTGCGCACATCTATTCTTTTCCCACATCAGCCAGAAGCTTTGGCATTACAGAAAGTCTGTGTAATTTGGCCCAGGGATGCAAAACAAATCGTGCCTTTGTTTTCAATGTAAACATTAGGAAAACGCACACAACACTATTCCTTCTAGACTAAATAAAGCCAAAGCTAATTTATGAGGTTTTAAGCACTTTGCTGTCAGTTATGCTCTAGAGGTCCTGACTTTTTATTCAGAAATGAATATAGTTTTCATGACAAGCTGACTGAGCAGTTTGGAAAATGCCAGCCCGGAATATATATGTTGTCTCCCATATGAGGTTGTGTCTCTGAGTAATAACTCAGTTTTGAAAATCAGGGAGAAAGGCAAAAGAATAGAGATGGAAACACACACTTTTATTTGTTTCCATTTAGAAATAATAACACTGTTCAAATTTATTTTCATACAAACTCTTACAGAGCTCAAGTCTGAGATATTACAGGATTGCATCATCAATAGGCTTGCAGCCATCTGAAGAAATATTTAAGGATCATTTTGTAACCTGTGGAATTCAGCTGACTCTACAGAGATTGATGAGATAGCAACATAAACCCACCTGAAACAGGAAGCAGCGAAGCCTATTTGAGTTTGGTTGGAGCCCAGTATTTCTGACTCCACATACGGGTTCTGATCAGAGCAGTTATGACCAGCATCTCCTTAGCATGAAAATACACTAGTGGTCCTTCCTAGGTACATGAAAGACTGGCTTTAGAGCTGAGCAAGAGGAGTCCTAGGATACTTCTTAAATGAGAAATTCCATAAATTTTCATTCCATGAAAAATTACAGCACTATATGAAATGGAAAATATTTCCATAGCAAATAAAAATAAAATGTTATTTGGTGGCATGAGTGCAATACATAACATTTCTAATTATCCAGTCCTACTTCTTAGTATAGTTGTCCTTCTAAAGTAAAACAGAAAATAAAAATAACCCACAACATGTTTTCACTAAGGCTGAGTTCAACCCACTATTGCATTCACACAGTTAGATTTCTACCATAATAAATAATCTGAAAACTTACAGCCCCAAAGCAACCCCCATTCATGCATAGACCACTTACAACTCTTTCACAGACACATCTCACAGCGTTTGCTACAAATCACATAAATTGTGAAACTGGGCACAAATATTGCCTCACAGTGGCCAATTTCCCTTGGAGTGCAGTGGCACAGAGCCCCATCCTCCATTACTCAAGGAGAGGACCCAGAGAGCTCTCCCAATGTTATGCATTCACTTGACAAGTATTACCTCCTTTTCCCTTGACTGAAAAGAAACACACAGTAAATACTTTTACTTATTAATGAGACTTTGGAGAAGATTCATTGGCAGCGTGCCTAAGGCACACCACTGATTGTCATTGGAAAAGGGAAAGGGAGGAAAGAAAGGTGACGTGTCAGACACACCATTGCTTGTGTTTTCCATCTCTGTCATAGAGCTGTCCAGGGATCTCGCCTGTATCTGTTCACAAGGGTTTTCTCATCCTTTGAGCACATACTTTCATAAGTCTTGGGATTCTTTCCCTTCTCCTTTACTGGTTTCACTTAAAACGACCAGTTATTTCCCTTACATAGGAATGAAACTGCTATTTGTATTTATGAGTGCATTAATTAAAGGTTTAATCGAGTTTATTGCACTTGCAGAAATGACAGCATCTGCTCAGGTTCTGACCTCAAATGACAGAGAATATCTTGGGGTGCCGAGTGACCATAACTCTCATTTGAGAAAATGATGTGTCTCAAACATCTGGAGCAGCACAAAAATAAGAACTGGACATGGGTAGGAACACTGGCCTGAGGATTTATCTTGGTAGCACTGACTGTCTGTAATAGGTTTCTGTAGCTGAATTTTAGTATGGGGGAGGGGCTACCAGGGTGGCTTCTGTTAGAAGCTGCTAGAAGCTTCTCCTGTCCTGTAGTACCAATGACACCCAGGTCCAGGAGGGACTTCCTGCTGGTGGCCAGAGTTGAGCCAATTAAGAATCATAGTCAAGCCTCTGTGATAACTTATTTAAGAATTTAGGAGTGTGGCACAGTGGGAAATTCCAGCCATGAGATAACAACGCGGAGACCAAGTTTGACGCAGGAGGAGGCAAAGGAGGGACCCCACGCTGGAGCAGGGTGGGGAAGGACTGAAAGCTATTTCCCCCGCTCCCCTCTCCCTGCAGCCCATGGAGATCCATCGGGGTGCAAAGACCCCCCTGCAGCTCTTGGAGGAGCAGGTGGATGCCTGAAGGAGCTGTTGTCCTGTGGGAGGCCCAGGATGGAGCAAGATCCTGGAAGAGCCTTGTGGCTGTGACTCTTGGAGAAGGAGACCTACGCTGGAGCAGGTTTTTCACCCTGGTAGAAGTGTTGCCTGGGGGGTGGACTCATGTTGGGGAGGTCTATTGAGGACTGTCTCCCATGGAAGGCACCCCATGGGAGCAGGGGAAGGACTCAGAGCTGTGGCCCTCCTGCAGACTGTGGTAAAGACGGTGGTGGAGGAGCTGTGCCCCTGCAGCCCATGGAGACCATCGGGGTGCAGAGACCCAACTGCAACCCATGGAGTGACCCACAGGACAAAAACAATGGCAGAAACAACAACCATCTTCAAAACCTCCATTCCCTGCTCCCTGGAACCGCTGGAAAAATGGAGGAGTGGGAGGATAAAGGCGTTCTTAAGACTGATTTATTTCTTACTTTTTAGTTTTATTACTTTTAGTTTTAGGTCTTGTTAATAATAAATTTAAGTATTTAGCCACTCTGAGTTTGCTTTACCATTATCTCTCAGCTGTTTTGGTTTTTTTCTTTGTTTGATTGGTTGGTTGGGATTTTTGCCTTTTCTCCTTTTCCCTTTCCCTCTGGAAAAGGGGGGGCCTGGAGGTTTGGGTGGACACCAGGTGAAAACCACCACACTGCCTTTGCCCCATGTCAAACAGCAGTGTATGTGGCTGGGAGGGGTGTGCCCAATCTCTGATTCACTGAGAATTAACCTAAATTTTAAGGAAATTCCTGCTATTACTAAGAAAAGTGTGTGTTTATGCGTTAGTTAACACGAAATAACATTTGTCATCAAATGAAAATATAAAGTATAGAAGACAGGAAATATTTTCTTTTCAAATGTATAACTTTTATGAAAGGTTTTATTCTTTGTAAATTTACCAAGCCCTTCCTATTTAATTGAACTGCTGTAAAAATCTCTCACTATTTTTGACTGTAATGGTAGAATGTTCAGCATTTTATGGGAGTACCTTTGAAATCTCATGCAGAATCTCTTCTTACCTTCAATTGCTTTTGTTTTAAATCTAGAAAAAATCAGAAACAACAAAATGAGATAGCAATAGTTACCATAACAAGTTAAATTTTCCAGATACTAAATTGTTCCACGAAAGGGAAATTAACAACTAATATAGATGAGCAAAAATGCTTTAAATAATCTAGATTAACTGAAATAGACAGCTATTTTGTTGGTAGATACAAATATAAAATATTCCAAAGGAGAGCTATCTTTACCTTTGTCTCCAGAGATTTCTAAATCAGAGGAAGGATATGAGTAAGTGGATGACAGGCACAGCAGGTGGTGTACCACTGGCATGCAGGCATACTTGACGTTTCCAAA
Organism: Formicarius rufipectus; assembly: GCA_013399695.1. NCBI lineage: Eukaryota > Metazoa > Chordata > Aves > Passeriformes > Formicariidae > Formicarius > Formicarius rufipectus. Next base: position 308,790 of record VXAU01003014.1, read on the forward strand.
TAATGTATCAGCTGGCTGATTAATTAGTTGCAGCTCAATTATTTCAGGTGGAATTTACTGCTTGATTCTAGCAAGCATAGTACAGTGCCACACTAGAGGAAGTAAGGGCTATCAGAAAACATGAAATCTGTCCAGCTCAAAAGCCAAACCAAGATTTAAAGTCCATAGTAAGGTCAAAGAGTGTCGAACATGTGCAAGGTGAGGGTTTTTTTTCACTGCTGTTGCATGTGTGTCATTTGCCTTATTCATCCATCAGAGCTTCAAATAAATGTGAGTTTCAAAAGCAACTCCAAACAGAGTAATCCAAAACAAAAGCATAATTAAAATTGCGCAAAAGTGCTTAAAGCACATGTTGAGAGGAAAAAAAAAAAAAAGGCATAAATATTTAATCAAAAAAACCCAAACCCAAAACCTGCTCATGTCATAAATCAGGTGACTACTTTTAAAACACCGTGTTACCTCAAAATCTTTTTAACTTGCTTTGTCTTCTGCACATGTCCCAACTCTATCGGAAGCAACTATGTTCACTCTTCAGAACATTACTATTCTAATTCTGAATAAACTAAAGACCTACAACTGAACTTGAGAGACATACTGTATTCAGGGCTTGAGACAGAAATTCCATTTCTTAAATTAATATATTTCCTTTAGCAGTTTTCTTGTAACATTTCTTCCTTTCTGGAATAAATAAAAACATCTGTCCTGGTTTTGGCTGGCATAGAGTTGATTTTCTGCTTAGTATCTGGTATAGTGCTGTGTTTTGGATTCACTGTGAGACTAATGTTGGTAACATACTGATGGTTTAGGTGTTGCTTGGTAGGGGTTACTCAGAGCCAAGGGTTTTTCAGTTTCCCATGCTCTGTCAGGGAGCAGGTGAACAGAAAGCTGGGAGGGAGCCCAGCCAAAGGGTTATCTCATACCATAGAGCATCATGCTCAGCATATAAGCTGTGAGGAGTTGTTTGGGAGGGGCTGATTGCTGCTGGGAGGTGGACTGGATGTCATTCAGCAGGTGGTGAGCAATGATACTGTGCATCACTTGTTTCTCTTGGAGTTTATTGCTCTCTGTCTCTCTTTTCCATTACAACTGTCATTATCATTTTTAATAGTAATAGTATATTTGATTTTGTTTCAATTCTTAAAGTGTACTTATCTCAACCCACAAGGTTTACCTATTCTTTCTGATTCTCCTCTCCACTGGGGTGAGGGTAGTGAGGTAGCAGCTGTGTGATGCTTAGTTAGGACAGGGGTTAAACAACGACAGACATTTTTGGTGCCCGGCATAGGGCCGGGAGGATTGAGGTAACAAAAAGTTTTATCAGAGTATGTTAAAACAATTTTATTATAAGCAACAATTACATTGCTTTAATAGTTGCTGGTAACAGTGTGCTCATAGGTACTTTCTCAGTGTGTGTGTTCCCTGTGGTCTGGGCTGAAATTTATAGTTTTGTTGTTCTTTGCTGTAGTGATTTATGACGTCACAGAATGGCTGGTCATGAGCCTAGTGCTGTCTGTGCTTGGCGCTGCATCACCTCTGTACCTCGGGAGCCATCTTGTGGGAACTATTAACAATCACACCTTTTAACCGTTGTACAGCCAAAAGGACATTAATTTCCTGAACATTTCTTTAATTTGCCTGTTTTGCTGATTATGACAGTTTGCGAGATGGGCTCAGGAAGCCCTAGAATGAGATCCTTCCCGAGGATTTACATGTAGTCTGTGGAATATACAGGCACAGATGTTTCCTGCAATAATGACATGTAGATTTACTTTTCTCAACTATTTTTTTCCTGGAACCTAAAAAATATTAACTAATTGATAGAAGGGCTTCCATTAAAGTAAGCTTCAAAAGATGCTAATCTTCCTTAATAAACTATGGGAAAATGTGCTGTTCAAACAGTAACTGAGAAGACTCAACAAAGAACCATTAATATTATCTAGAGATCACACTAATGAATTTCCTTAATCAAAGGAATCCTTTGAAGAGAAATTTCTTGACCAGATAAGAGAAAGTAATTATCAGTGGGAAGACGATATTGGTCATAGCAGATAGGGTGCCAAACTATACCAAGGAGAGACACCCTGTGGTAACAGCCTAAACTGCCATTCCTGCAGTCACCTCTCTAAAGAGGTGAATAAATTATATACCATGATTAAGTAATTGCTTATAAAATCATCACTTTTAATAATACAGCTAACAACAGCACAGATTTTATGTAAAAGTGGCAATTTCTGTTTCCAGAATGCTACCAACAAATTTAAGCTCATAGATCAGTGCTTATCTTTTTCATGCCTTTCTCTCCCCTTGACTGAGGTGTGACTGTCCATGCAGCTAGAGCTCTCATTCTGTCACATCCTCTATTAACTCAATTCACAATAAACACTTTTGCCAGCAGTGTCAGGCACTCCCACCAGTTCACCACATTAAGAAAGTCCTACTGCTTAAATTTGGTTTTTCAAAATTCTTGTCTTCACTTAAAGGGTCCTTCAAAGCCCTCCCCTCATCTGCCTTTTGCAGACACCTTTGTATGCTTACATTACCACTAGACCTCTCTAATTGCCAGACAAGAGGTATGATGTAAAAATTATGTTCCCCTGACTATAAGAACCACTAGAACCCACATCCACAGAGGTCGCTGCAGTTTTGGTCAGATGCAGTATCATGATGTGCCCAAGTTGCATGTTGAGGTCTCCTCAGTCCTCTGCTGCTCCTACCCAGGAGAAGCCATGCAGCAGATGTGCCCCAAATGAAAGCATGTTAAGCTGGCCCCTCTCTGCAATTAAGAAAGCAGATGGGCCCCAGCTGAACTGCTCAAAAGAAGTTCTGCCCTCAGCAGAGGAGAGGTACTGCTCTATGTTTCTCTGTGTGTGTTCAGAGATGCCTCTGAAATGGCAAGATCTGGTAAAGTTGCTGTCATGTAGGTAATTTTTCTAACACAGTCAAAGGCCAGTGAAGGAAATGGGACATTTTGTTTTTGAGGAGGTTTCTTGATGATTCCCATGTATGTTGGAAATAAACATGGATTGAGGGACTTTTCACTAGGATGTGCGTGGTGCCTGAAGCTCTGGGAAGACAAGAGGCAACATTGTTTAATGTTTTCTTCCAAATCTACCAGACCAGCTAAACATGCAGCCTCTCCCTTGCCTGGTTTTATCAAAGTGGGTTTACCATAAATAGTTTAATCTAATGGAGATAAGGGAAGAAGAGGTTAACCTGGATTGTATTCATAGAAACAGCCTCAAGGGCAAGTACATGTGCCTTTATACTGACATCTCTGATGGACTGAATCTCAGACTCAGCTGAAATGAGTTTGACAGCAACTAAAATACAAAGATGGAGAAAAAAACCTCAGCACTTAAAGAATTGGGAAATATTATTTAATTAAACAGTAACTGAAGATAACTGAAATATATACATAGTTAAATCTTTCCATTAAATGAGTATTTCTGGACACAAACAGCATCAAGGTAAGCTGTAGTTTAATAAAATCAGCTGCAAAGCATACGGTTGATCAGTCCCTGCTGTCTCATGTTCTACATGGTAGTGCTTCCAGGTAAGACCATTAATGCTGCTGACTTATAATCCTCTGACTCATTTAACTTAATGGGTTGGAATAAACGTCCATCATCTTCCTGAACTGAAATGCTAAAACCTCATTCATTATTTCACTCACATTTCTCATCCTTACAGGCAACAGTTACACACTGAATATATATTTTAAACTTTCAGCTCCTTATATTGTGCAAACATTAAAAAAAAAAAAAAGGCACAATTTGATGATTAAAACAAAGTAGGACTAAATAGATTCACACCAAAATTTTAAGGAAATACTTAAAGCTTAATGTCTTACTTCTGCCTGTGTTGAGCAGCTCAGGTTTGAGCACAACATCACAACTGTGGAAGTGGCCAAGCCTCACTGCATATTCCTTTAACAAATCTGTCAGATGGACTGGACTTAAACACTTACAGAACTTTCATGTAGCAGTCACACTGTGATGGGGCCACATCAATGTGCTTCAATAGACATGCTGTGTTGGTGAGCAGCTGCCTCTATATACCTCACACCAGAATATCAAATCACTGCAGAAAACGGCTCTAAAACCACTTGCAAAGACACAAAATGTTCCAAGTTAATGAAAGTGAGAACTTTAAGATTGAGGATTGGCACCAACCACACAAAAGAAAGAGGTGTGTGACACACTGGGGTGTTTTCCAAACCAGAATGCATATTGAGGACTGTGGGAATGGATTCAGAATGTCACTGATAATGTTTTGACAACTGATGTTTTAATGTTGTTTAAAATGCCTGTTTACCTTCTCCATGTTTCTCCCCACAGAATCTCTTGTGTCCCTTCGCAGAAATCCATGCATCTTCTTCCCAGAACCCCTCTCTGTGAGCTGAGAGGTGGGGTGAACCTTGTTACCTGAAACCCTTTCCCACCTGAATGTAAATTCCCTCATCCCCATTGGCCCAAAGCCAGACACCTCCTCTTACCCCTCATTGGAGGATTTGAACTCCCTCCAAGGTCTATAAAAATCCCCATTTTCCAAATAAAACTCTCTCTGCCCCCTTCCTAGGCTGTGTGGTCTCTGTGTCCTTTCCCTAAGGGCTTGGGGACCGCGTGGCTAGGGGGAGCAGGGAGCACACCTTTCTCCTAGGTTCATGGACTGAAACCTAACCTGGAGACTAAACCCATATCATTGTAGACCTCAGCTCTACCAACACAGCATCCAACGAGGCTTAAAGGATATCCTAGCCGGGATAAAGGACAAGCACATTTTTGCTTTTTACCTTCCAAAACCTGTTCTTCCACTGTGTATCTTGGCCAAGAACACTAGTGCCTGCCCTGAGCTTGCATCACACACAGGGAGAGCAGCTCAGAATGGTGCAGCAATTTTGGAGCCATTTCAAGCACAGGCTCGTTTGCATAAGCAAGAATCCCCGGGGAAATGCAGCCATGGGAAGAGTTCATTCCCATTCCAAACTTGCAGTGGGCAAGATAGACAAAGAGAAAGACACAAAACATCAATCCACTGCAGAAAACAAAAAGAAACAAAGTAAGAAATACACCTTTTATTAAGCGCCAATTAAACTTATAGTTCTGCCTCATTTAGGAGCAGGTTAGCTATCACTCAAAGCAGAAATGAAAATAATGAGAAGCATAACCAAGGTTGTATTTTAGTTTGTAAAAAATCCTGCAATGAACAAGCTCTAAGAAGTAAAACCGGTGCTGTATGGTGGATCTTAGGCTCCAGAGAAACCTTCAACCCTGTGAGAAAGAGGATGGAAACAGAAAAGGTAGCATCTTAGTATATGATTTCCCAGAGTTCACAACAGAAGTATTAAGAGAAAGAAATTACTTCTAACTGAAAGATTGAGAAGGAAGGGGGAAAAAAAATCTTTTCATTACAAATTCCCAGAGCTGACATATGCCTTTAAATGTCCAAGCAAATGTTCCCAGTTCTGGAATTTAAAATACTTTAAAGTTGGGAACAAGGTAGAGATTTACTCATCTTCCACACACAGAGAAATAATTAATCTTTGCTCTAGACAGACAATGATGCTTCATTTGCCATCTTGTAATACTACGTTGAATAAAGTCTCCACATTCTACCCTGAGATTTAAGGGTACATTTAGGGTTCTTTTGCAAAACTTTCTTGGGTAAAATTAAGCAATATCAGCACAGTTGTACCTTAGACAGTGAACTATCCTTAACCTCAGGACATGGAAGAATGATAGAGAAGATCAAGTTGAGTGCTATTGAAAGACTGCTAAAAAATAAGGCAATCATCAGTCACAGACAATATGAATTCACAAAAGGGAAAGTTTTGTCTAATTTGATATCCTTCAGTGGCAAGGTCATCCACCTATTGAGTGAAGAGGCAGTGTAGATATAGTTTGTCTGGATTTTAGTAAAGCCTTTGGTACTGTCCTTTACAGTATCCATCTGGACAAGTTGTCCAGCTGTGAGATGAACAGGTAGATGATGATTTGGGTGAAGAACTGTCTGAACAGCAGGGCTCAAAGGGTAGAAGAGAATGAAGCTAAGTGGCGGGTGTGCATTTTGGAGCTGGGTTCTGATGTGTGTGAGGGAAAGGGACTGTCTACTTGCTCAGATTTTGGCTAAAACAGCGTATGCTAGAAGGGGCACACCAGGTCAGCAATTTTCCCTGGCAGCCCAGGGGGCCAACCAGATTCTGGGGTGCATCAGGCACAGCATAACCAGATACTCACATGAGGTGATTATCCTGCTGTATTCCATATTGGTGTAGCCTAACTCTGGGTACTGCGTGCATTTCTGGGCCCCAGCAATTTAAAAGGATGTGGAAATGCTTGAAGGTGTCCTGAGAAAAGCACCAAAGCTGGAAAAGGGGCTGGAAGGCATGTCCTGTGAGAAGCAGCTGAAGATGCTGGATTTGTCCAGTTAAGAGAGAAGGAGACCGAGGGTTGACCTCACTGCTTCCTACAATTTCCTGAGGAGGAGAAGGGGAGAGGGAGAAGATGATCTCTTCTCCCTGGGACCCATAGCCAGGAAGGAATCTTCACAAGGAAAAGAGGCTTCACTAGAAAGGAGACTTCAGCAAGTAATGCTGACATCACAGAAGAACAAGGTGTTAAAGGAACGAAGGCTCATAGGAGGAGGAAGGCGGCACAAAGACTCAGCCACAACACATGAAGGAGGCTTTAGCAGAGGCGAGGGCTACACAGAGGGGCTCTGGATAACAGTTGATGGAGGCATCACAGGAAAAGAGGCTGTAAAGGGAAAGGAGACTAGTAATGGGAAGGAGACCCTACAGATTGGATTCAGAGGGAAACCAGGCTTCAAAGACAAACCCTGGAATCCCAGAGGGACACTGGATCCCAGAGAAAGGAAATTTTGAGGACAAATTCTGGAATAACGGAGGAAGGAGGCTCCACACAGGAACTCTGGCAACACAGAGGGACACTGGAAGAGCAGACAATGCAGGTTTCACAGCGGGACTGAGGCACCATAGCAGAACAAGCCTTAAAACTGAAAGAATGCTCCACAGGGAATGTGCGCCTCTTACAGGAAAGAAGCTTTGCACATTGACTCTGCCTCCTCACTAGAAGGAGACTTCACACACAGATGATCAAAGAGGGAAGAGGTATGAGAAAAAAACATTGCGGGTTTATTACAAGCCAATCAATTGAACAGAGGCCATTTTTAATTCATTAACATACTGCAAAGTTCTAAGGTATTTGTTCCACCCTGGCCCTGATTCCCAAGACTCACAACCAGGATTAGGGAAATTAAGAAGGGCCTAGGACAAAGACTCGTCTAGCACTAGGCAGGTTTTGTGTCCAGTGGGGTCAGTGCCATTGTACGCAGTGGGTGAGTCACCAGGTAAGTGGGGATACCCATGAGAGGAATGGCAACACACCAAGATCTGCAACCTTAGGTAAAAGGGCAACTTTTTAGGGAAAAATGAATATGTATTAACTAATACAAAAAAGTGGGACTTTGTAATCAGAAAAACATACAGAAAGTGCATGGATTGCAATGACGGAGCCCTTTGGATGCTGGTAGCCTGAGTATCCAGTGCACACTAAAATTAAAATTTCTTGATCTTTACAATTCCTTGTATCATGAGTAATTTTGCCATTTTCAAAGTCCAATAAAAAGAGACTTAGATGAGG
>VXAU01003015.1:5219-20194 GCA_013399695.1 Formicarius rufipectus
TAAGTTCTTCCCACTGTTTCTCGCAAATCACACACACACACACACACACACACACCCCCCTCCCAGGTTAAGACTTTAGGTAACACTTCATACACACCAATGTAACTGCCTTCTCATAACATGAAGAAAAATTCTATATAAAAATTTCCAACTGAATGCATTGAGCAGGAACCTCATCTAATTATTTGTATAATGGTTGATACACTAACATACAGTGCTGAAATAATTCTGAACAAAAATCCAAGAAATACAGAAACAACTGAGTTTAATGTACGTGTCCACATTACACAGCATATTTTCTCTGAAAATAATAGTACAAAGAATTAAGAAATAATAAGGGATATAGTCTGCAAACTGCCCATATAGGAAATTTCTTCCTAAATATATACAGATTGTACTAGTTACCTTATGCCTCCAAAGAATGAGAAATCTCTTCTAAAAAGCTTTTATGCTACTTTCAATGTCTTAACTTTCTGTGGAACCTATCCAGCTTTTTGACTGTATCTTCTGGCAAATCACCATATATTTAGCATTTCCTTTGTCATTTTCAAATTCACCACTCTTTCTACTGGGATAAAGTATGAATATGACGCATCTAACTTACATTCTCTCATAGGTTATATGCATTCGCCCCATGTCCTTTCTTCTCTTCAGTTTATTTCTCACCTCCTTGCCCACTTCAAAAAGGCCTTTTACTGGAGTATTTTCTTACATACAGGTGATGACAATCAAACAGCATTTAAAATAAAACTGGACCATGAATTTCTACAGCATAATATTGACGGATTTCTATTTCATTGTTATATATCTGAGTGTTTACTTCTGCAAAACTGTGACTTCACTTTGAACAAATGGTTTCATTGAGCTGTCCACAATAACTTTTTTCCTACTGCACAGTTTCAGTTACTTTTAAAAAATTCATTTTTTGTTTTAAATACTTTCTTCATTAAGCATTACCTTGCACTTGCCAACATCAAGTTTCATATGCCATTGTATTGCAAAAAACTATCTTCCCCAACCCCCATTACAACCCTCAGTAATCTCAACTATTATTTTCATATCTTCTACAAAGTTCAACATTTGAGATGTCCAACATTTTGTCTACATTCTTTAAAGTTACAGCTCTTTAGATGAAGCACCATAACATTCTCCGTAACTAAATTTCAAATTAGTCTTCATATTGATCCAAAATTTTCCCCTTAGCTGGCTTCTAAACCTGACAATATTACAGCTAGTATTCTTTGACTATCTACACATATGCCTCAAAACCCCTGTTTCCAAAGAAGCTAGTTAAGGTTTCACTTATGTCAGACAGTTCTCTCTTAACCACTAATCTCCATCAAAGTTTCAGGGTAGTAGTCTGGTGAAGCACAAATTTTGTCTGCAGGAACAGTGCTGCTGCTTTTTTTTTTTCTTTTTCCCCTTTTTAATCCACAATTATCAAACTTCTAATGGAACAAGCTACCTTTCATTATTTCCAAGTTTTCTTATCCAGCTCCTCTGTTACTCCAAAAGCTTTAATAAGAAATAGAAACATTACATATAAGATCTCCACCATAACAGTAGCTCTAACAATGGAGCCAGATTTTTGTTAGTTGTTCAGTCACTTGAGTCTTCTGTTCTTTTAGATCTCCTGGTTCTTTGCAAAGCAACTCTTGATGACTGTCCCTCTTCATCTATTTGTTCCAGAATATTTTCTTTTGATATCCTGTATCTTGAGAGTTGCCTCCATGCAACTAACAGAAAAACTCAGTGGTTTCCTCAGCCTTCTGTTTTATGAGATTGAAGCAGAGTATTTCTTACTCTGCAGTGTGCTTAACCTGTAAATAATTCTTTAGTACTTTAACAGACCCACTAATTCTCCAATTCCTTTAGAGTCTTGCTTCCAGTCCACTTTTACTTGGGGTTCAGTTGTTTAAGAGTATTTTATTATTGCATGAATAGAACACTATAAAAAGCAAAGTTAACTAACCAAAAGTGAGAATTACATCAAAATTAGAGTTGCAGCAGGACAGAAGTTACAACAAGTTTTTAATAATGGTTGGAAAAAACAATTTTCCCCACCAACCATATACTCAATAACTGAACAGTTTATTCAAATTATTAGAAAATAAAAGAAACACATTTGAGAAAAAAGACTGAAAGCTTACACAAATTAACAGCAACTGAAAACATGATTGGAAGGCAAGCCATTCTGTTAATTTAATCATAGCAGCTGCTGCTGATTTATTTACAGCTGACATAAAAAATTCATTTTACACAGCAAGTAGGAACAGACCAAGAGGAAACAATAGAATACTGTTAATACCTGCAGAAGCAAAACTTATTTTTCACAAATAAAATCTTTTAATAATTATTCATATGAAGATGGTCTTAAACATTATGCAGGAATACAGTGGTGCTATTGCTACACAGGTACAGGGTCACACTGTCAACTCTACCCCTATTTGTAACATCAGGAACAGATAACACAATTTAAAAATAATTCAGTTTTGATATTTGAGGGGCATAGAATTGCACAAAGATCATCACAAAATGAGAACAATAATGACTGAATTTTTTGCAAAATCCAAAAGGTGAGCAGCTGGGATGCCTGATGAGTATGTGTGAAGGAAGGCAAAATGAACCAGCACAGCAGTAACTGCATGGTCTTATCAAAAGCAAATTTGGGATGAACAACTTAAGTCAGGATGTGTGTAAACAATGGATATGAATAAGTGTTGGGGAAAATAGTGGCCCACCAGAATAATGGTTAATACACTTTCTTGGTAATAATCAAAGAGTCTGTACTGTTTTAAAATATCTGTTTATCAGTATTTGTAACATATTTTAATCTGTGGGAATTATAAAATCTTTGGAAACCAGAAAGCGCTATATAATTGCAAAATAATACAATAGTTAAGACACTTCATAACAAAATACGCAATATACTATGTACAAAATGATCAGTTCATTAAAATATTTTAAATATTACAAATCACCATGATAAGGTTTCTAGGACACACTGGCCAATTGCTAACTGAGGGATTCTGGAGTTCTGCAAACTCCACTCTTACCCTAACAGGAGAGGATGATTCCTCTGTACTTCGTTTCTGTGGCTCTGCCTCAACATCTTGACGTTTGTTCTTCATTCTTTCCCGAAGATCTCCAGTGGGTCTTTCTGGTGACCTGTATAATACAGAAGCATAATATAACCAGTTCTATGGGACTATTTTTAAAGGAATATGATCTTTTAATTATTATTTCTATTAGTACATTCAGAAAGATCTAAACCACCCACTCAGAGGTAAAGTGAAGGAATAAGAAACTATTCCATTCTAATGGGCTTGAACATTCTAAAAAAACCCAACTCTTTCAGAATGTCAAGGAAGACTTGACTCTAAGACAAATTACTTGTATATATGGCATGACTCAGTTACTACTCAAGATCAGGTTCAGGTCATCCTATCCAGAACAAGTAATCTTTTTCAGGACATCATGCAAATATGTTTCACAATCACAACCTACCAGGAATTTCAAGATTTAGCCTTCTCCATATTCTAAACTGCACCAATTTTGATACATATTATCTATATTTTATGTTTTTTTTTTTTTTTAAATGACACTTAATGCAGAGTCAAACTAGCAATGACAGTCTCAGAGAAGCACAACTCTAAATGTGTACGAAGTCTGCAGGTGGAGATAACATGACCTAGGCAATATCCTCCCATAGCCTTGATGAGGTTACCACACAAAGAAACACTGCTGCAAGACCATAAACCAGAAATCCAATCCTGGAGGTGTCATCTATTATCTTTCAGTAACAATTATTTAATTACAAAATACTGGATAAACAGTTAGTCAAGCATCTTAAAGATGTATTTTCTGTAAAAGGTTCTGTCATGATGTGGGGTGGGAAGAGGAACATTCTACACCACTATGATTTTGCCACCTTTTAGTATGGATTCACAAGTTCATTTATCCCTTATGGATTAAGAGAAAACAGTGCTTGCATTGGTGTGGCACTGGTACAGGTGGCACAGAGATGTGGTTGTTCCATCCCTGGAAGTGTTCAAGGCCAGGTTTGGAGGGGCTTTGAGCAGCCTGATCCAGTGGAAAGTGCCTCTGCCCACAGCAGGGGCATTGAAATTATGAGCTTCAAGGTCCCTTCCAACACAAAGCGTTCTATGACTCTGTGATTCAAACAAGTTCCTAAGCTAATGGAATGTAGAAGCTGCTTCAAATGATATTTTAGCTCAAGAAAACAAATTTTCTCTTCATATACATTTGGCTGGATACTGAGTTTACTACTTCTGTGATGGCTGTTAGCTCTAATCACAGAGTCTTCCAATGAAATGGCTGTACACAAGTACTGTGCCTATCAGTTTACACTGAAGAATCATAAAGAGGTACTGATTTGACTAGAAGAGTTCTATATAATACTTGCATAATGAAATGTGCATTTGTTTTTCAGACTGAGAGTTGCCATTTAGAATGTTGTCCTACTCTTCCTCTGTTACATAATACATAAAGAGTAAACTCTTTTACAGCATGCATCCAAAAATCTAAATATATTTTCAACCTGCATGTATTTGAAAAACAGGGTTTTTTTCCACTTCTTTCTCTGCACTGTTATCTGTATTTAGTAATTTCAATGGCACCATAAGGTTAAGAGTATGAGGACCTACAAAGAAAAAGACCAATGACTGCTCTCATTTTCAAATACATTTAATTCTCCATGGAGTTGTAAATACAGGTGAATCTAGATCAGAGGAATGTACAGTGCAGTAGAGCCCTGTTTCTTTCATCATTAAGGATCAAACAACATCCAACATAAAAATATAAACAAGTTATCTTTTTTGCATGCATGACTATATAATATTTAAAGTGTCTCCTTTTAGTAAAGGTTATGATTACAAGTATTATTCCCCTCCCACTATACTGAAAGATAATTCCTTTATATTATCAAAACTCTCTGAGGCATTCCAACCATCAGCTACCTCAACAAATAAACTGTTTTTCAACATTAAAGTGCAATTCAATGCCTTACATTTTAGAAATATTTAAGCTACGACACAATGTATTTGGATTAGTGAAACTAAAATTAAGTTAAAAGGCAGAAAGATTATCAATAATTTACTAGCAACATTGTTCCTTAGGAGGAACACTTTCAGGAAAAATCCCAGTAGCTGAAGGAGAATGCCAAAGAACTTACACTGAATGCAGCTCATGCACTTTGTAGAATGACATCTGTCATTTTAATACTTCTCCTTTTATAAGTTATAGACTAGAGTAAAAAATCCAAACCATTTCACCCTCAATTTTTAAATTTTTTTATTCCCTCCCATACTGAAAAATATATTTGGCTAAAACAGAATTCGAATCTAATTAAATATTACAAAAGTTATCAAAACCCCCACAGAAATGAAAAAAGTTTCACCTTCAGGGTTGGGGTTTGTTTATCTTTTTATTTGTCTGGTTTTGCTGTTACTGGGTTAGCTTTTTTCAGCTTTAGGAGAACACCAAAGCAAAGTTATGGTAATCACCTTACCGCTCCTTCCCCAAAACCATCATAACCCTCCAAGAATTCTAATAAAACTGGAAGTTTGTCAAATTTTAATAAATGATTACTCAGTAAGCCATGACTGTTTTCAGATGCTTTGGCTTAACACACAGAAAAATAAGGCGGTCTACTAGTTGATTTTTCTTTTATGCATACCACAGTTTTGATTTCTTACACAACAGCCTCTTGTCTACATAACTAGCCACCAGACCCCTCCAAAAGGAATCTTTGGTTATTCCAGGTAATGCTCACTGCTGAGGTTCAACAGACCATGACAATTTACCTCTGAAGTTTAAGATGATGCTGCTAGATTGCAACTAGCAGAACTTTTCACACAAAAGGCATTATGCAATTACTCTTTCATTACTTAGTATTCTGTGCTGGGCTCATCTCTTAAATAAGGCCTAAAATGCAGGATTTCCTCATTTCAAATTTTAGGCAGTGCAACTAAATGATTTTAAATAGCATTACTTCCTGCAACAGTTCAGTTCTCCATGTTCAACAGCATTTAAAAGATGCACATAACAGTGCCTCCATTTGCTTCTCTACTTCTCACAGCATCAGGAACAAGTACCGAGCAGCAGGCATCCCTTACATCACCCACCTGTGAGAGCACACATGTGTATAGCCAGATGACAATTATCAGTGTATCACTGTGGCATGTACACAGACAGTGCTCATGAAGCATTGTCCCCTTTTACAGTTTCCCATACTACAATATTTGAACCTTGCAAAATCCTTACATTCTTTCCTAATATTATTGCTGGCTTGCTTTGGTTTTTAAACGCAGTGAATAAAGATGATCAGATAGACTAAAAAAGGGACCTTGCGATGGCATAGATCCTGACAATAGTATAAAGGAGCCAGCAAGGAAGTTGTCAAGCAACTAACCAACAAACTCCAAGTGCAGCAAGAAAACAATATTCCTTGTGGGAGCATGTTTACACAGAGCTCCTTCTTTGTTAGCTTTTCCTTACTTCGATGCCTAGAAGACTGGCAGGTCTATTACTGAATTCTTAATATTATTATCAAGTAAGCTTTATATATAAACATGCTAAGTTTTCATTTTATAGAAAGATTAAAATTCATGCTGTGAGAGGCAGTAAAAAGGTTAATAGGGAAGAATCTTCTCCACACTTCAGAGTCATGTTTTCCTACCGTCTGGTGATGTTCAGAACTATGGGATGCATTATGGTCAGATAAAACCATTAACAATGAGATTTATTGCAGACACGTATGAAACAGAAGGAACAAGACAGAAAGGTAGCAAAAAAAGCTTTGTCCTACGAAACTGCTTGCAAAGCAGACAAGAGACTTCCCTGGCAGGTCTAGCTGAACACAAGCAGACATGCTGCCATTATGTCATCCCAGATACCTGAACAGAAGTATTGCTTTAACTGAACTGATGTGAAAACAGCATTAGCTTGGCTGGCACAAAGCAAATAAAATTGTATTCAGAATGCCTAGATAATATTTATGAAAATCCAATGTTACATGGCATGAAAATGCCAATGTTTTAGTATGTACATAAACCAGCTTTTTCCATGTCTGGCCAAGTGCTAATAGTAGAAACTTGTGAAGACAAGCAGGTTTTTTTTATTTGTCTGGTTTGGAGGCTGTGTGGGGATGGTGGGCTTTCACACCCTTTTTATTTTAAGAACATCTTTATTAAATGCTGAGTATGTCAGGCAAATAAGCAGAAAGACTTGTCCTTTAACTTTTACATATAGTCCTAGTAAAAGAAGTTAGCAATAAAAAGAAGCAAGTATTATTCTTAAATGTCAGTGGTGACACTGAAGCAGAAACACAGCTTTAATCACTAAAAGAAATGTCACTTTTCTTCAAATGGCCAAGCAGAACTATGCACTGGTTGCTCCAAACACTGAAAGCAAGGAGAAAGTGACATTCTAACAGTTTTAAAATTTAATCTCTACCAGTAAATCACTTATTTCATTCATTTGGAACATTCAGTACAGAACAGAGTAAAATCTTTTACACTCAAAAAGAAACATTAAACTTATAGTGATATATTTGATATCCCAGTAGTTACCACCTTAGAAGTGATGGAAGATCAAACAAGCAAAGACAAGATTATCCTGAAAGTATGCCATAGGAAAAAACCCCAGGAACAGAATTCTAAACTCATGCCAACCTTCCTGTTGTTGCTTTACACTTTGATGGTTCAGTGTGTCCATCCATAATCTAGAGGTAGCATTGACATTATTGCAGCACTATAAACGACAGCTGTTTGCAAAACATGAAGCCTTCAAGCAAGGAGGTACTGCGCTAAAACCATAATAATTTTTGTCCTTTATAGCAAGAATATTACAAACTTGCTGACACATTCAGTTTCAGTTAAGCAAGGTGTCATGCCACACAAAGGACAGATGAAAAAAAAATTTAAAACTGTAGTAATATATGAAGAGGTAGATAAGAAAAAATACTCTCTTTGGAAAAATGAAGTAAATTTTTGGATCTCCTTCTACGATATAAGATATTTTTTTTATACCTGAGAGATAAGGTCACAAGTTACGTTTGAGGAAAAGTGTTTTCTCACAACAAGAGAAAAAGGATAGACACCTTATTCATCAAACAATACAGCAAAGGCAGAAGGGCTGTGAGCATGAGTACTGCTACAAGTAATTGCACACCAGCACTTTAGTAAAGGACAGACAAAGTATACCAAAAAGCTGAAGTGACATTATGCCAAAACAAAAAAGTATTAAGGTACTTGAACTTCCAGTTTCAAACAATGTAAGCAGTGAATCTGCATCCAGTGCACTCCATTTTCTAAATGCTATAATCACACAAAAATCCTGCATGTTGCCAAATTGAACAGCTTCACAAGGCAATTGGTTATTGACAAAACATATGATTAGGCACACCACAGCATTTCACTTTAAAAAAAAAAAAAAAAAAGAAACAAAAGACATAGTTGCAAAAGCTATTTTCCTACAGCACGTGAAGAATTCAAAGTGAGTTCTTGATTTACCTTCTATAACTGCTGCTATAGCCTTTACCTCGTGGTGAAGGGCCATGTACGAATCTACATGTGTTCCCATAGAGGCAGTTGCCAGTCTTCAGCCAGTTACGGCACTGTGTCTAAGAGACAGACATTACTGGGTGAATTTCACACTCGTTTCTGGAAATACCATTGGTGTGAGTGTGGCAGAACAAACAAATGATTCCACATTAACTCCCATTTATCAGTAATTTCTGTCCACCAGTAATATAACTCATTAAAAAAAAAAAAAAATCAACAATGCGCATCAAGTCTGGCAGAGAAAAATTTAGGTTGGTGGAAATGCTACTAATATGTACAATACTACTGCTTTTCTTCAGAAACTGGGACAACACATGTTATTTGAAAATTCTAGTATTAGTATGCTGGACATCCATGCGTTAAGGAGTTCTTTTCACCTTTACTTAACATCAGTGACATCTGAGCACTTGCTACTTGTGAGCTACTCTTTCCCATCACACAAATCCTGGAAAAGAAGATGCTGGGGCGGGGAGGAAAAAAAGAATGCTTTTACAACTCACCTCTGCAGTACTTCCAGTGCTGGGTCCAAGCCTTTCAAACACACTGGGTCTTCGGGATGTGCTATCGGATATGGTCTTGGTATTTTCCACTGTGACCTTCCTTCTAATTTTTGACATTTTGTACTACTTCAACCAAAAAAAAAAGCAAAACTGTAAAATCCTTCAGTCTGGGGCTATTGACACTGAACTCACATGAATAAATACTATGATATACGTTGTAAGAGTTGCTGCAGAGGTGATGAAGAAAGAAAAAGAAGCAATAAATGAGTGAAATGTATTTAATAACAAGGAACGTCTCTGATTTGAACTACTCAGCCGAACACCAGTAATGGTAATTTTTTGTTTTATTTTATGATATGCCTTGTATTCTTCAGCTTCCCCTTGGGAAAGATCACATTACATGTTATTCATTTAGGCAGCAAACACCACACAGGACAGATGCTTTCTTTCATCATGTATTTTTGGTGCATGAACTCAAGCAGGCTTGAAGTGAATAGAACCTTTCATGTTATTTCACCAACCTCTCAGAAACCAGTTTCAACCACTAAAAATGGCTCCCATTTTTGAAACAGATTTCCAAAAATTAGAGCTCCATTTTTTTCCCCTTTGTTGTGTATTACAACCTACTGAGAACCACTCTGGTATCAAACACAGTCTGCGTTTGTCACTGGTTTGATTCCTACAACTATCTGAAACCACATGAGTTTAGAAAAAAACCAAAAACTCCAAAACAGTGATACACTTCTTGAGCTTTTCAAGAAGTAGCTCCTTCCCATTAAGAAGATTTTGAAGGAAATACAGTACAACTCCAATAAACAAGAAGTCACAATTTATCTTACCTGAAAAAGGAAGGAGTCATTTATAGAAAGGGGGGGGGGGGAAAAAAAAGGAAGATGTGTTTAGCACCAGAGACACATTGTGTAACTAAGCCAAAAATGACCCCAAAGGCTACTGTCTGTGCTACTTCATCTATATAGAAATAAAATCGAATTGGGAAAATCTGCCAGGTGCTGGACAATTTATATACAGCTCAAAAAAAACACATCTTGGTTGTACTGCAAAGTGCCATCGGTCTCATTAGTCAGCAGAGCACAATTAGCCAAACACTAATCCCCTACCCTTCTGTTGCTGTCTCTTCTGCTCCTATCCAGGTGTCATTGCACCCGCACACACACTCTTAATCTAATTTCTCATACATGAACAAATTAGAAATGACAAAAAGTTCATCCAGAGCCAGAATAATACAAATTTAAACTAACATCCACTAGAGTAGATTAATAAATATTTTCAGCATCTGATCAGCACTACATTCCCACAGTATTCAGATTGTAAGGTTACATTTCACAGAAGAAAAAATACTATAATGTATAAATGTGGACACTTCATTATCTGAACCCTACAATACTTCCCTAGGAGTCTGACACCTGTGCACTTTCTACAAATAAAATGCTGTCCTGAAACTCTTGTTAAGCACTTTAGTTCCTTTATAAACATGAGAAGAAAGCAAGCTTACATTATGTACTCGAGATTTCCCAGTAGATGTCTACTCTACTGACTACTTCTCCAAGTTCCTGATTATCTGAAGAGTTCTCATAAGTAAGGTTCAGATAATCAAGACATTAACCAAGACGCTCAGGGAGGGCAGAAGTTAACTATATGATATATTCCAAACATTAAAAACAATGGTTAACATCAATTAGTGGAAGCGGACAGTAAAACAGTAGATTTTGCCAGTAGTATGAAATTATTTGGGTTAGTAAAAACTGTGGAGAAGGGAGATTTCCAGAAAGATTCGAGTTAGAGAATTGAGTAATACAACAGCAGATGAAATGCAAATAAACATAATGCAATGCACACAAGGAGAAATGATTTTATCTAAATATTTGACGAGGATCAAATTAGTCCAGTCTTCTGAGAAAAATAATTAGGAGTCATTGTGGACAGCTCAATGTGCAGCAGTAGTTACAAAGTCTGACAGGATAAACCATTAGAGTTAGAAAGCAAAACAATACCACCTCTCACCTAGATGAGCACCCATCCATTTCAGGATTCTCACTGAATTTCAGAACAAAACCTACTAAATTTCTAAAGTTTCACACAGCTATGCGCTTTAGTAGAGGATATAAATATCGACTGACACATGCAAAAGCATTTTTAGTAAGACAATAATATAACAAATACTGAATCTGGTTTGAATATTTACAGTTAAAAGAGCCACATCTGAAATAAAAAGGGTTAGAAGAATGACACTGGCAATGGCATAGGGAGAGCATTCAACATGAAGAACAGATGAGTGCATCTAATACGTAACTACAATACATACTACACAGTACACAGAAAAATTACATTCATTATGCCTCACCATTTGAATGCACTTTTATTTTCAAAGAAACGGAGGCCAAACTTTGGTTTAAATGTCACTTTTTACCCAGCATATAGTTCCTTTTTGGAATTAGCTTCTATATGAAGTTGTGATGATGACTAGGCTTAAAATGATAGTTGCAAGCACGGAAAGGAAAAAGGGGGCAACATTATCATAACTGAACATATAATTCCAACTGCATTCGGCCTTGTATTTTGGCCAATAATTTCCCATAAGGAAATTAAGAAGAATACCATCCGACCCTGAATCTTCTAAGGTTTGTAAAATCCTATGTTAAAAAAAAAATGCCAAAACCAAACCAAAAAACCAAACTTGAAATGAGAAATTAAAAACCACACTAATTTGGGTAGCATTCTGTCAATTCCACTCTTGCATTCTGGTTCATATCCACCAGTTTGCAATTAATAACAGATATTTTACTAACAGAACAGAAGTTTCATGATAGATTACTCTAAGCGAACAAAACCAGCATGCTATGAGTGCACAGCATATTCCTTTCTGTATGCACATATCACAAGAGGACCTCACTTATTCAATGTGACCTGCAAGACATTTCACTGTTAAGTGAATATAACTGTTACCAAACACTGCAGGATTAGAGTCCAGAGAGAGGCAAACTGAGGAATTTTTATCACATTAAACATTACATTTGAGAGACTGCATCTCAAAATGCAGTCAGCACCATTTTCATTCTTTGAAGACCAATCAAGTTAGAAAAATAAAGAGACTATTAAAACAATATTGAAAGTCTCAGATGTATAATGACAGTTTGTGTTTCTGAAAAGCTTCCTTGCACATAAACAAGTACTGTGAAAGGAAGAAATTATGTGCTTCATTTCCAAATTTCTCAGCCTGCGTATCAATGGACAATCAAGAACAATTTAAATGGAACATCCCATAAAGATTCCCATAACTTGCTCAGTTCTCACACATTTTCACCTTATGTTGTTTCACCACTGATTATCACAATCCTGCTATCAGTCTCACACTGACAGCCAGTGCTGACTTTCCCTTCCATGAAATGTCTGTGCCTCTGGATTACCATCTCCTTATCAAACACTCACATGGATTAGACAGCACTGAGTATCAGTGTGGATTGAGCCTTGAGCAGTCTCAACAGTTCAAATAATTACTACCACGATAAAAAAAAAAAAAAAAAAGGAACAAAAAAACCCCCAACACATTTCTAAGTAGAAAGATATGCATTTCGGGCACATGACATTGCATTGCCAAATCTACTTAGGAGCACTGAAGTATCTGCAACTTCTGAAACAGCTTGCTACCGCTAAGTGAAATTAACTTCATCCTCCTAAAATACATTCTATAGCTAAGATTTTAACAGTAAAGTATCACTTTCCCACACAAAAATAAGATCCATTATCACCTTTAGCAATAAATTAGAAATAACACTATGATCACTTATAGATGGTCTATGTTATTCTTTAAATGGAATAACTTCCCAGGGTAAGAGACAATCTGTTAGTAACCTTAATTATACTACCATTTGAAGGAAAATATATCTGAGTGTTACGTATATGAATAAACCTAAAATGTAGACAGACTTGAGAGAAGTGAGTGCACCAAGTGGGCACTAACCAAGGAACTAAAAATCAGTGAAGCATGATGCCACTGACACAATATTCACTGAAATTCTGTATTTTTATTACTAGTACTCCTACCTTTTGGTATCAAGCATGCTTAAGATTTTTTTCAATATTAGTATGATATTACATAAGCAAAAAATCGAGAGACATCTGGAAACACCTACTTCTCTGTTAGAAAAATGTAAGCCAGACCCCTCCCCTGAAAAAATAAGTCCTGAAGGATTCTACAGGAAAACTAGAAACTGAAATGCAACAGAAAAAAAAGCAAAGTTTAAAAAAAAAACCTGTAAGAGTTAAAATCTCTTTAAGAAGTCCAAGACATCATTCCTAAGCATGCCAATATCTGTGCATGCACACCACACCACACACAAGCTAAACATTACATCATTTAGAAAATCCTACCTGTGAAGAGATAAGTAATATGCCATTTAAAATAATAAGAAGTTCAGATACGAGATGATTACAACACCATGATAAAACTAAATACATGTTGAAAACTAAGTAACAGGTTTGAGAATGGTTCCCTGCACTTTTCAAAATAAAGAGCTTTTACCTGAAAAGGTTTTGGTTCCGATTACAAATTTTAATGTTTCCATGACACAGGACTAAGAAAACAAAATAGTGATATTCGAAGGAGCTCCACAGGTTTACTATCTAAAAGTAGCAATAGTAAAATGTGTTCATAATGAACCTTCCAAAAAAACAGTCAAATACTCACACAAAGAAGCCTGTTTCACAGAAAACTAGTATTCCAAGTTTACTTTAACAACTCCTTGCTGATAACCCACCACCACATTAACCTGAACCTCTTCCTCCAATTTAGCATAGGATTTTTCTCCATGAGTAGCAATAAGCAACTGCTAACTACGTTTGCGCAAGTATAAAATCATGGTTGGCTTTCTACAGGTGGATAAATAAAAACATCAGGCTCTAGTATCAGATTAGGAAATACACAGTACTCCATGTCTTGTCTAACAAAATCTTCACGTTCAAAGACGTTTCCCCAGACTAAGGGACAGTCTGTGTAGACTGGTGAGGACAGGCCCAGGTTCGCTCAGCTTCCACAGGACACTTGCTGGTTATGTGTTGCCTCCAGTGTGCAAGCTGGATCAGCACATTAGCAAGTTGTCACTCTCAGGAAACACGGTGAGAAGCAGGGTGTATTATCTCGGGCCCAGTCACACAGAGCCACACTTCCACAGCTTTCAGATACTTCGTTCACGGGCCAAGTCTGTCCACTCCTGCCTGCACAGAGACACCCTGAGAGCTTCACCACCGGCACAAGATCCCCCAAGGCCCTGGCTGCTAACCCACTACGTGCCAAAAACCCGTTCTTCGGACAGTCTTGCAGAAAGCCGCCAAGAAATCAACGCTGGAGTGAGAATCCATGGAGAAGTCAAATGCGAGGACCTAAGCAGGCCATCCGTAACACGCTAACCCAACACTGCCCGGCCTACAAGTCCTGGGAGGGAGAGAGTCAGATGTAGCCGCTACCTGAAGGTATGGTGATGGGGGTAATTTACACGAGCGAAATTAGTAGTGCCTCCTGAGCGCACAAAGCAGAAACTACTCTACAGCAAGAAAGCGGGAGAAGAGCCCTACGGAAGTGAGGGGGAAAAAAAAGAAAAACAAAAAAAAAAAGGAAAAAAAACCAACCAAACACAAACCACGCACAGGGAAGATCCGAGGCCGCGGGCAGGAGGCTGCAGCATGGACACCGGCCGGTGGGCCGGCACCCCGAGCACAGAGCTGGGTGGCCCCGCTGGGTACCCACCGCCGCTCCCGGGGGGACCGCCCCAGCCCCTCCCTGCGCTGGGCGGCAGCGCGGCCCTTCCCCACCGCTCCGCGGGCCCAGCGCCCCTGAGGCCGGGCGGCCCCGGGCCGGGCTTGGGCCGGGGAGGAA
>VXAU01003015.1:20371-208928 GCA_013399695.1 Formicarius rufipectus
GAGCAGGAGGGAGAAGGAGGAGGAGGAGGAGGAGGATGGTGACGGCGGTGACGTCGGAAGAGGGCTGGGCGGTGGGAAGGGCGGAAGCGGCGGCGCCGCCATCTTAGGGGAGGGCGGGGGAGACACTCGGCCCCGCCTCGCCTCGCCTCAGTGGGGAGGGAGAGGGGTCGTACGCAGTGCGCTGCTGAGCGAGCCGGGCAGTGTTTAACACGCGGAAAAGGAGGCTGAGCGGCATGTTACTGGTCTCTGCGGCTGTCCGACAGGAGTGTGTAACGATGTGCGGGTTGGCCTTTTCTCCCAGGCGACGAGATGAGAGAACGTGGCCTGACGCTGTGCCACGAGACGGTTAGGTTGGCAACTAGGAGGAATTGTTTTCACAGAAAGGGCGAATAGACTTTGGAACGGAGTGCCCAGGGAGGTGGTGGAGTCACCGTCCCTGGTGTCCAGGAAAGACTAGCCGTGGCACTCGGTTCCATGATCCAGTTGACACTGATTTTCGGTCACAGGTTGGACTCAATGGTCTCAGAATTTTTCCAACTTAATTGGTTTGGTAATTCTGTGACCTTCAACTAGACCAGGTTGCTTAGAGCCCCGTCCAGCCTGAGCTTCAGTGTTTGCAGTGATGGAGCATCCACCACCTCTGTGGGCAACCTGTGCCACTGCAGCATCACCTGCATTGTAAAACGTTTCTTTCTTAATCTAACCTTGCCTTTTTTTTTCAATTTAAAAGCATTGCCCCATGTCCTGTCACCTTATAATGGCCTTACAACATCTTACAGAGCAATCAGGTCTGTTCTGTCCCACAAACCCTCAGCTGCAGGATAAATGAACTTGGCTAATTGTAGTGAAGGTGCCTGTGGGCAGCTCCCTCTTGGTGGTTCAGCCGCCTGTGTGTCCTTTCCTTTGTTGAAATGTGCAGCAAGAAGTTATGTGAACATCCTTTTCATTTGACAGCTGAAACGATGAGTAGGGCTCTTTTCCTGGAAGGAAATCCTTTAATAGTTCAAGTGACCGAAATGGGTGCACCTCTTCTATGGATGGAGTCTGCCCAGTATGATGCGAGTCAGTCGGGAGCTTATTCCAGGCTTCACCACCTGGAGTTGCCATCATCTACTGGGACATCTGTGCTATTTTCCCCTCATATAGTGCTCCCTCTATATATAGAGAGCTATATATAGCACTCTATATATAGCTCTGAGCTATATATAACTATATAGCTCTATATAGCACCAAGCTACCTTTGCAGGTATAGGTATGTAAGTATGGTTGAAAAGGTGTGATGTATCCTAAAATATAGGGAGTGAGGTTGTTTTTTTGTTTTGTTTTTTTAATTCTGCCTATGTAGAAATAATAAAGCAGCAAGCTTTTTTATTACTTTTATAGCTAGGTCATGCTGGCATAAATTATATTCAACATCACAAGTTTTGAAGAACATGTTTTGCTATCTCTTTGACAGCAGAAAGTGCTTCAAAGCAAGTTGGCTTAATTTCGTGAGAAGGAAGCAAAAATCCGTAAGTTCCTGTGTCTCGTAGCTCAAAGGTAAAGGAATATTTAATGCCAAGATCGTAAGCCCAGTCGTCGGATCCTCCAGGAGCTAAATCTATATGAGGAAGGGGAAATAAATAAATTGCCTAAAACCAGAACTTCAGTCTTCTATTCAAAAGCTGTCTTCTGATGCCAGCAAGGATATAGTGTCATGCCTGTCATTGCAGGAAAGCCATACTTACAGATTGTTTGTGCACCAGGACCAGGTCTATAAGTTTCCTTTGTTGTCCTCCTTATAGCTTTAGCTGCTTTCTTTGCCAGACTTTCCTGAAATGAAGGAAAACATTGGTTTTAAGGTCTTGTGATAATACAATGTATGAAGTTAGAATTTACTGACCTTGTGCTCTGGGTCTTGCATTAGCTAAATATTCTTATAAAATGTTCTAGAAAACCTACATAATGTGGTAAAAATTTTCAGCATATGTCAGTGTTACATATTGCATTTCTGCTGTAGGCAGATACGAACTATTCTTCAAGCAGTAAACTGTTGTTAAACCATTTCTTCTCATTTGTCTTGTATTTTTTCTTCCACAGTACTTGAGTCACTGTCAGTTTACACGCTATTGACAAAAACAGCAGGATACTTTAATTGAAACAACTCTGCTCTTAAGCCATAAAGAAGACTTAAATGTCCAGAATTAGGGTACCTCTCTCTGCTTTACAGGGAAAGAGTCAGAAATGCATTATTACTGTTCACTCTCAAGTACACTTTTTAAATTGTGATATATAAACCAATTTGTTTCAGGAAATTAAACAGTCACCAAGACAACACAGACCATACATGTTACTTGGAGTAAGTTTGTTTTGTGTTGACTGGCACTAGTTACCGAAGGAAATGCTACATTGGACTTAATTGTGTACTTTTTACAGTCCTCTTATATATACATTTCTTTTTAAAATGTTTTTTAAAATATGATTTAAAAAAATAAGTGACAGAGTAGATGCTGATGTTGAAAAACAGTAAAAACTACAGCAGTGTGTGAAAATGTCAGTCCTCTATAAACTCTCCTACTGTCTATCCTTATGTTATACAGGGTATGGAATGACCTGTCCACCTCAGACATGTGCTGGCTTCCCAGATGGCAAATCCCAAAGCCTGTCACCTGCTTTCTGTTTGCCTTTACATGAGTTCTGCTCCTTTCTTACTTCTAGGGAGAAGCCCTTGCTGCAAATAGCAGAATTCCTTGTCTTCGCACTTGGAGCTTAGGAAGCACTGAAAGTGAGCTAGGATGTGCAGGAGAGGGAATCCCTTGCTCTAGGGATTTTGACATCTTTACATAAGGAGAATCTAAGCTGTCCACCTACTCCTATGGCTTGATTATTCTGTGTTAGCAAATCCCTGGATATCTTTTCCACATCCAGACAAACCCAGAGTTCTGTCGTCAGTGGGGGAAAATCAGCAGCTATTTTTTCTGTTTTGAATGCTGTCTGTCTTCAAGGAGAGTTTTTACTGCATGTTTTGATGGCTCAATAATGTAAAATTCTCTGTAAGTGGGGTATGTTTTCCATCCTACCATTGAGGCTATCATAAAGAAGTATCCCTAGAAAAAAAAAACCATAATAAAAGTAGCAAGTGCCCACCAGAATACTTAATGACTTAGGTATGTGAAGGGCGTTTTTCCATTGCACATCCAAGTAATTTCAAGAGTTTATATAAACCATACAACATGAGGAATTTGCACATACATGTATTTTCAGGGTGTCCAAAACAACATGCCTCTGCTCTTTTAGCAGCAGCTTCAACTTATCAGGTGTTGTTGATGTGTTATCAGTCTGGAATAAATATTTTCATTTTTCCAGTTTTCAGAAGCAGGTTGCTGACTTACACACTACCAGACTAGCCCAGACTAAGTTGTTAAGAACATCAAGAAAAATACCATTTTGTAATTCTTGATCCTCAGAGCACAGACTCCCTCATTAGAAGGCTAACCAAGCAGGGTAAGTAGTTCTGAAATAAATGTGAAACTTCAGGATCTGGGAAGACTTACCAGCTCATCATGGTCTTTGCTTTTGTTTGTAGTGTAAGAATACGGAAACAATACCAACTGGGAGTAAGAGTGCATGGTTATGTAAGCTTTAATGATGTCTTTGTGATCTCTGACAAAGCGAGCCACTGCTTTCACTTCAGGCTCAGACTCTGGGTAGGGTCCACAGTATGTCTCCTGACATGCATAGGAAGATGCTCCTTTACCTATAACAAAAAAAGTGCACAGTTTTACTCCTTTCCTCCTGCATTTCTGTTCATCTAATAAAAGAGCAAAGTATGATGCTAATACACAAGAAATCATGGATTCTGCTAGGCTATGGGAAGAACTTGCCTGCTTGTAGAAACCTGTGTGAGCCTACTAGGATTTCTCAACTGCTATGCACTTGGAAACAGTTGGAGAAGGTGCAGGATAAAAATTGTTTAAAGACTGGATAAAAAGCCTAAGGGGAAAGGAAGAACACACTTTTAAAATCATCATATGATTGTGAGATCACATCATAAAATCTAGAAGAACTACAGGAAAAAACGCATTTCAAAGTGCTTATTTAATCTTGGGGGAAAACAAGCTCACAATGGGAAGCAGAAACCCAAATTGAAAGTTTTTAAGAAAACACTGGAACAAGTTATTGAGAAGACAACTAGGATTCATTGCTTCTGCTATCTTCTCAATAAGACCAAATAACTTTCTGGAAGCAGTCAGGATCTTTAGTGAAAAAAAAAAAAAAACAAAAAACAAACGTTTTTCTATTATAACTATGGGTGGTTTAGCAATGGACTAAAATGATGAAAAGCCATATAGGACATTAGTGTCAGCACTGAGTGACATCAGATCTGATCTATAAGGTAACATTTTAAAATAGTTATTCTATAGACTATTAAAAACTTCTTAAGTACTAAAGTGCCTACAGTAAGCAAATGTGATATAGCCTTCACAAGGAACACTAAGAGCCATTGTGGAAGGATGACTGAGGTGATCAGTTCATACACCATAGTGGAGCATGTGCTCAACTGGATAGTGAAACAAGCCTTGGGTGACATGACAAGGCCCACCTCTTCCCTCTTTCCTCCTTCCCACCAACAGATTCCACCAGATGTGTCATGGTGTGATGCAAGGAGCAGGATCCAGGGGCCTGGATCTCTGTTGTGCTGGGAAGAGGCCACTCCTTGGTGTGTCATCCGGGGACAAAAAAAAATAAATCCTGAGTCCCAACAAAAAGTATCAAAAGCTGAGGAGTTTTCACTGGTTCATAACAGGTACTCTGCTTCATTTGTCATTATATTAACTTTGTGAAATGGTAACAAAAATGTTTCCAAAATAAAGAACTTTAAAGGCTAAGAGTAAGGTGGGGATACAATAGGAAAAAAATGATGTCCTACCACACCAGTGTGCATCAAAATTCCTATTCATGTCAGTACCAATGCACTTGCTGTTACCATGCGATGAACGGCTTTTTCTCCACAGGCGATTCTATGGAAAGAGACACACAAATCATGTTCAGGAAAACTAAAGAAAATCAGTCTCCCTGTGACTTTCTACTAGTGCCTCTACAGTACCATTGAAGACCAAGGAAGATTCTAAAACCACAATCTGCTTGCCAGCAAGACTGGATGATAAAAGGAGATTTTGGGTAGGATAAGAAGTGATCACATCTGGTCTGATTTCAATGGAATTTGGACTGTGGATGGAGGGGAGAAGACATACAGTTTTGCCAGGTATGTGAGTTTAAGAGCTCAAGTACAACCTTTCTACAGACATTGCTGCCAGCACATGGAAAGTTGGAAATTTCATGTGCAGCTGTTGAGGTGATGGTGCACAGTTACACAAATGTGAGCCAAGCTGTGTTGAAGATTAAATGAGTAAGACAGGAGATTTTTTTTTAGAATTTGAGTGAACGATCTAAAAATCAAAGAACCATCTCAACAGCTTGGGATTTCTAGCCAATAAATAAAATCCTGGACAAAAGATACCTGTTGTACCTTTGTTTATCTCAAAAAAAAAAAAAAAAAAGTACTCAGAGATGAGGCCTGCCTTGCAGGAGTAAGGAGTGAATTACTGGCTGTGCTCTAAGTGATGCAGGACATTTTGTGCCAGTATATATAACCTTGCTCCTGAAGGCTGACACAGTTGTTCCCTGACATCTGGAAGTATTAAAATTCCAGGATGAGATTCTGTAATTTCCAAATGCATTTCTAGCAGCTTGAAAGACACAAAAGTACTGTGGATAAAATGCCAAATAGTTGTTGTATTTGTTGTGATTTAAATAGGGCAAAGATGCAGAAATTCCAAGCACTGATACAGAGTCCAGGGTGTGCAGTTCCAGGATGAAAATCACGCCCTAAGCAAGCACAGTGATAGTACCCATAAATAGCAAATCAATACATTGCACAACCTGTCAAAAAAAGTCTACTTACAGAGGGATGGCTCCATGTGTATTCATAGCCATCCACATTCATCACAGGCATGATGTAGAAATCAAAGTACTGCAGAAGCATTGTCATGGTTGGGTCTCTCTCACGCACATGGATTGCCTATAAAGCACAGGAGAAACTTATTAAAAGCTTTTTTAATAGTGTTTTTCTTACCTTCCTAGAAAGGCACCTGGTGGCATGTGTAAAATGATGGTGCAATTATCAGACCCGCCTGCCTCCTGATAAGGCACATCACATCACGGAAATTGCTGAATAGCAAAGTAGTTCTTTGCTTAGAACTGCCATGGAGAGGGTAGAAATTGAATTGATACAGTCAATCAGATACACTCCAGTCCTTTAGTATTAGTGGGTGGTTGTGAGATAGAATTGAAGCCTATTAATAGGAAGGTTTGAACTTTTGCTGCTTGTATAAATAAGAGGAACCCTCCTCCCTCCCACAAAAAATACAACAAAAGTAGCACAAAATAAAGCAAGCCCAAAAATAACAAGTAGCATTTCAAATGGCTGCTGTATATAACATTTTTTCTTCTGGTTGCATCGTGAGTTTAATGCAATTGTATGACAAGAGCCAGTAAGATCTACATTGCTAATTTTGCCTCACAGCTTATTTTGAAGGCTTTAGTGATACCTAACTTGGTTGTTGGTCCATGATGCAGAAATAAATTTTAACCTAGATAAGTGGTTTTGTTACTATTAGAATTGACTAAGTCCTTGATAATATTTTTTGTTCCTTTTTTTCTTTATCCTGTACTCAAACTACCTTCTTTCAATTTAAATCCTTCCCAGTTTTCCTCAGGCAATGGACTTCCTTTGACTAAATGGGAAATGTCAATCTTTCTACAGTCTTAACAACAAACTTAAATGATAAAAAGTGGATCTATTATAAAGAATGCCTCGGATTGCTAGAGAGAGATGGTGGTTTTCGTGTGTGTGTGCAGATGTGTACTGATGTAATATTTTTAAATGTTACTTCCTGAAGTGATACAGAAATAAAATTTTAATTTAAAACACGTAAATTAGACCAAAGGGATGGAGAACCTAAATGTTAATTTTGTTACTTCTGAAAAATGCTGCAGGGACATGTCACTGGCAAAGTGACAGCACAACTGGTAATTATTTGGAGCAGCATGAAAAGGGCAAATGCATTTCTCTCCAACAGAACGTTGAATGCTGGGATTATTGGTGTGTCAAAAGGTACATTCAGCTATATCTGTCCCTAACGCCTGTAATATCCTTTCAAATGTTGTAGTTATTGAGGCTTTATAGTTGTGACTGATGACAGGAATAAACACTTCTTCTTTTTATTATTATTATCAACATTAACATTATTTATTTTCATCACAGCCAAACCATAATTCATGTTTCAAGGACTCATCTGTGTTGTTTCTCTGACTACAGTACTGGTGATTTGAAGTTTCAATGTCATCTAGCTTATTTTTACTGTGAACTTCACTTTTGTGAAAAAGTAACAATAAATGATATTTCAAAATATTAACTGAGCAAGGTGAGTGACCTTGTCTGGCCCAGAAAGGCGTTATAAGCCATATCCTGATCCATAGAAGGAAATGGACCAACTGCACAGCATAAAAAGTTGAGCAGAGATGCCTTAGGTTCAAAAAGACCACAGCAAGGGATGTTAAAATCCAGGTGCAAATCATAGATATTGTATTTTTTTGCATACTTTTGGTCACTGTCCTGAGCAGTGTAGATATTAAAGATATGAAAGACAGATATGACTGTTGGTCTGTGGCTGCACATGAAGACTGGTCAATCTAAGCCTGTTCTACAGGCTCATCCCATCAGTGATTTTCTAGTTCCCATGAACCGTGTATGTGGCTGGCTGTTGTATGTCATGTTCTAGAGGTCTGAAATGAGGGTGTCTCTAGAAAGGCTAGTACCTTCATAAGAAGGTGGCTTGTGTGGCTTTATTCTCTGCATAAGTCAGATCCAGAAAAGAGTAGGAGCACAAAAAACCCCACAGAGGCAGGAGGAGCAGTAGAAACAGCTGATGCATCACAGCAAGTGGTGAGTAGAGATTGCTGGTTTTGAGCAATGCTATGTCTGGAGCAGGCAAGTGTGGAGTTCCTATTGCTCTAGAAAGGCATGTAGGGAAGAGCCAAGGGTTGTAGGACAGCTTGAGCTCACCCTGGGTGTCTTCCAATCTTCTCTAGGCAGATATGAACATGAGCCACTATGTGCTGCTTGACCTAGAGCCAAGACCAGTCTTTGAACCCATATGGCAGAATAGACTTAGCCCTAGCAGATTATCAAACATGTTTTAGCCAGCATGCCCTCTCCATCCCTGACCATTCATAATTATAAACATCTCTGGTGAATTTCCTGCACATACTTTGAAGTTTTTTTCATACTTGAAAGTACATTTAAGCTCCTTTGCATTCAGTTCCTGTGGCTTTCTGTCTCTCTCTCCCTCACACACAGACATACACACACTCACTGGTATGTATGCAGGTTAGACACAAATCTCATGTGTTTGTGCTGTGGAAGTAAATGGCTTTATGGAGTGCAATTGGACAAAGGTAAATGGCATCAAGATTTTTTGCTTTTCTTTGATAACAGTAACAGATGTGATTATCTACTCACATGGCCTATGAACCACAGGCAAAAAGCAGGAGAAATCCATTCTCTAGCGTGGATACCACAGTCAATCCATATGGCACTTTTGGATGCTTCCTGGCTTTTAGAAATCTGACAAAAGAGAAATTGCATTAAAATGTCACCATTGCAAAGGGTACCATGTAAAAGCAGAAGTGAAAGGGTAACAAGATGGAAGAAGAATCATTTGCCATGAATGAAGAGCTCAGACTGATCTGGGTCAGGATGAAGCCATTGGTTATGTTCACATGCAGTCAGAGGGCTACATTCAGGCTGCTTACAAGGTCCTAACATAGACACAAGATTACAGCAAGACCTGAGGTCAAGTGAGTCATCAGCTGTGCAGGGCAGCAAACTAGATTGGTTCATAGTCAACAGAGAAGGGCATCCACTGTGCCAGTGTTTCATGCCCTTGGATGATGGCCTAGATGCAATAACTTATTTGTGACCCAACAAGGAACCCAATGCTGTCAAAATGTGTTTGCAACAGTAAGGCACCTTACTAGAACAACTTAAAAAACACAAAAACTCTGCATGTAAATATAGATTTAAGTAAGTGTTCTGGCCAAGCCCATCACTCTCTTAGATTATTGCTTGGAAAGTTTTTGCAATAAGTCACAGCTGTACCTTCAGGACATAAAGTGGTCGTTTTTCGTATGATGATCCAATATATATTTTCTGTAGGAGATCAGAGTGGACTTTGACTACTTCTTCCATCCAATGGTATATCTGCAAGGGTGAAGTTAATACATAGATATTCTCTCTGTTGTTTTCCTTCATCCCTGAAAGTGACTTAAATTCATTTTACCACCCAAAATCATGCCTCTTTACCTGATGGTAAAGAAAAACTAATAATTCAGCCAACTTACCACTTGCCTGACTAATTTCTCTTGAAACAAACATTAAGATACCGTCACAACACAGTCCAAGTATAGGCCTGAAATTCCTGTTTAGTTCCATTTGGTTAAATTGTTTTTCATCATGTTTTAAATTTGCATGTTTGTTTTGTGACTTTATTTTGCTTCTGTATTGACTTCCTTTGAGTGGCAGTTTGAGAGAATACATGTATGGGAGGTTTTGTCTGGGCTGAAAGCATTACAATCAATAGAACTCTCAAATGTTGAGCAATACAGTGATAATTATTACCTGTTGGTGATTTCTTTACCTTTATCTCAATTCTTAATCATGAGAAAAATTTCACCCTTTGAATCTACAGATGTTTACAACAAAAATATCTTACTTCTTTCATTGAATGGTAGTTTTCATAATATGAAGAAGAACTGCGTGGATTTACTGTGTCATTGACAGTCTGTTTTTCAATAAATCCTTGAACATCTCCTATCAAGACTCTGAATAACAAAGGAAGAGCACAACCTTCTGTTAAATAAGTGACAAAAAACTTTGCAGAAATATTCATGACAACAAATAAAAGATACATACTTGTGTTGGATGTCCAGTTGCCTTAACTGAGCTTC
The DNA here is from genome assembly GCA_013399695.1 of Formicarius rufipectus. Taxonomy (NCBI): domain Eukaryota; kingdom Metazoa; phylum Chordata; class Aves; order Passeriformes; family Formicariidae; genus Formicarius; species Formicarius rufipectus. Next base: position 30,422 of record VXAU01003015.1, read on the forward strand.
TGTGCTATTTATGTTGGATGCCCTGACATAGAAATGGACTTCTCTGTCCTTCATGATGTTTTCAACCACAACAGGTTGCCAGAGAATGACCTACACATTTTCAAAAGCATGTTATTTTTGTTACTGACGAAAGAAAAAGTATTCTCCCTAACATTTAATAAGCATTTTGAAAATAACCAAAGCATATGTTTTCAATTTAAGAGACCCCATGTAACAAGCAGTTTAATGTTCCCTGTGATGTGTTATAGCTATTCTGCTACTGCTGGAAATGAAATGTGTGTATTTAAGAAATGTTTATAATGACTTCTGCTCATAAATTCATAAATCAAGAACAAAGACGGGAACATAACCTTTTCTGAGATAGTATTTCTAGTATAATAGATATATTTATCTGGTTATTATGTTACATGTTTTCAAGTCTGCTGAGAGTTATTTTCCCTGAGGGTATTTGGAGAATTAATGAAGATCAGACCAGTCTTTGTAGTTATTGTATTCTCTGATGACTTTGATCAGGGAGGAAAGAAATGCCAGAAGGGGTTTGAATATAAGTCAAATTTTAGCAACAATACAGAGATTAGGAATGGGAAGAAAATAAGAAAATTAGATTCTTCTTGGTAAAATTAAATATTTTACATTAATGAAATCCGAAGCAAACATATTCAATAAAAGACTGAAATACAAATAATAATTCAAACGAATAATACAAAAATATCTAGGGGTGACAGCAGAAAATTAGGCATAAAATTAGAGTGTGGAAAAAATCAGCAAAATTGTTGGATGCATTTTTATGGCATGATATAGAATGGAGTCACCAGACAATAGGGTGGGATTTTTTCCCTTTCTGGTGCAGTTACACCAGGAACATTGTGTCCAATTTAGGGCACCATGTTTCCAGGCATGTATCATCTGTCAGCTGTTTACCTCACTCATTTCTCAAGAGAGAATGTGTCTGCAATATCATACAGAAAACTCATGCATGCTTTTAATCCAAAAGACTTTGGAGCAATAAATGGTAAAACATTTGGCCCCTGGATGTATTACTGCAAGGTGCTATAGAAATGGCTGAGCTAGTCTCAGTGTAGCCATCTCAGACATTATTGGCAGAGTAGTGACAGCATCACATGGATCGGCATTATTTGGGAAACCCCTCCAAGCAGCAAGCTGGACACTTAGCTCCCCAGCACCGGTGTCCCTGTTGCCTTGCTGTCTGCACTGACATGCACCACTTCGAACTTACTTTCTCTTTGGCATAGACATTCTTTGAATTGAGAGTAAGAAAAACTGAAGGACTCTGGATTAACACAGCTGAGGTGGCAGAGGAGCAGTGAATGGGGATAAATGGGAAACTTCAGTAATGCATATGATTATCGTTCTCTTTACCCATCATCAGCAATGGTCAATCCTGCCCCAGAGGCAGCTACAAAGACTCCTGTACATATTCCTGTGTCTAGGTCTTCTGATGGATGCTACATGAAATGTGTCTGCTGTAAGAACAAAACACTTCCTTTGTTTTATGTTTTTACTTCTGCAGGAGTAGCACCTATAATTATAATTTCTCTTGTAAAATGCTAGTTTTTGGTTGCTTCTTTTTTTTTTTTTTTGCTAGATTGAAGCCATTAAAATTTGTTGGGAGGTAGTGTTTGTGTCTTCACTTTCTCTTTTCCTTTCCCTTTCTTTTTTCCTTTCCATTTTCATTTCCTATTGCCCTTCCTTTTCCCACTCCCATTCTTATAACTTACCCAATTTATAGCCATAGGAAAAAAACTGCCCAGTTTAAAACCCATGAAAAATGTTTGGGTTTTATATTCACATAAGTGACTTGGTAGGAATTGGAATGACTACATGCTCTCTGTGCACTGAATGTACTGTTCTTCCTGACTTCTTGGGGGTCCTGTGTACAAGAAAGTAAAGAATTACAGTAGCCAAGAAAGACAGAGACAGCCTGGGCATAGACACCACTGAAAACTCTCAGTCATCTGAAACGCACCTTCTAAGTGCTACTTTGAGAAAAATACCACAAAAATCCAGTCCTGATTTTCAAAGGTATGCAAGCCATGTAGGTCAAGATTGCTTTGGTTAAAAACGCTGAGATTCCCTAGGAAATGTGTTTCTGTTTACTGTGTTTTGGTGCTTTGCCAATTTTTCAATGTCTTAATACACAAAATCACTTGTAGAGATATGAGCTCTGATATAATTCATTACTATAACATTATGAAGGGGTCTCCTTATGTAAATCAGGATGTAGTGGAGCAATGAAAACCAAGCATAGGTGAATAAAAGTGGGATAAATCTTTCTTTTGGGGGAGAATTGGTATTAGGGCACTTGGGTGACAAATTTGGCCTAGAGACCAGAGAAACAAAAGAATCTGTTTACCTCAGTGGTGTTAAGTAAATTCTGAAGGGCTTCAACTTGTTCATCTGTTTGTGGAAGAGCCCACAAAACTTCATCCCTAAAAAACAAGGATATTTAGTAAAGCACAGATACTTGGAACAACTCCAGTTCATGCATAAGTAGGGAAGCAGGTTTGGCCTTTCTCGTCTTTCCTAGCTTGGCTGCCATGAACTCAAAGATGGTCCAACAGAGACAATGCAGAAACCTGTTCCAGCCTCTGCTCCTGCCAATCAGAAAAACCCATGAAACAGGTGGTGCAGGGCTTTGGTAGCCAGTGTCTACTGCTAGATGCTGCGATTGCTCCTGCAAGCTGGCACCAGCAAAACAGCCACTTAACCCAGCTAATCTGTAGTGCAGCAGCACTGGTGGAAAACTAGCTTAGGCTGGGAAGTCTCAGTCACTTTTCAGCAGAGACATCAGATCTCTCAGTCTTCCAAAATCCCTCCAAGTTTGGCAAAAGCCAAACATAGAATCACACAGAATCACAGAATATACTGAGTTGGAAGGGACCCACAAGGATCATCTAGTCCAGCTCCTGGCCCTGCACAGGACCATCCTCAAGAGTCACACCATGTGCTTGAGAGTATAATCCAAATGCTTCTTGAGCTCTGTCAGGCTTGGTGCTGTTACCACTGCCCTGTGGGGAGCCTCTTCCAGTGCCCAACCACCCTCTGGGTGAAGAACCTCTTTCTAATACCCGACCAAGCCTCCCCTGACACAACTTCAGGCCATTCCCACCTGTCACTGGTCATCACAGAGAAGAGATCAGTGCCTGCCTCTCCTCTTCCCCTCACAAGGAAGCTGTAACTGCAATGAGGTCTCCCCTCAGTCTCCTCTTCTCCAGATGAACACACCAAGAGCCCTCAGCTGCTTCTCATACAGCTTCCACTCCCTTCACCATCTTCATTGCCCTCCTTTGGACACTCTCTAACAGCTTAATATCTTTTTTATATTGTAGTGCTCAAAGCTGCACACAATATTCAAGGTGAGGCTGCCCTAGTGCAGAGCAGAGTGGGACGATCACCTCTTTCAACCAGCTGGTGAGGATGTTTTGTAGATGTGCATTCCTACTCCAGTCAAGTTTTTCTGATCTCCTAATTTGTGTCCCTCTGCTAGGTAATGTTTCAGTTGGTCTGTACCATTGTCCTCCCCATCTTTGCCCAGTAACTTATATTCCACTTCTACTTGAAAACCATTGTCTGGGCATACAGTACATGGTGCTTCCCAGCTACTCCAGGCTTGATCCCACTGTTGGTGACAGAAGTGAAATTCACTTTCTGAAAAGAAAAATGTACCACTCTGAATTGTAAATTAAGCTTTGATCTACAGTGTCCTGCAAACAATGTAGTTCAAAATTGCATTGGATAGATAATTAAAATAATTTTTATGTGTAGAAGAAGGAGACTCCAGGGAATGTCAGACTCCTATTTCCATTTCCATGGCTGGGATTGCTCTCAGACATCTAACCATGTGTAACTGGTGGCACTACATAAACCAGGCATCATGGAAGTCCTTGCCAGCCCTGTCTGCAAAGACTGTCCTGAAAAGAAAACAGGAAGAGGTCTCAAGACTAGTGTTTTCAAGCAGCATAACATGATTGTCACATCTCATTTTTGAGACTGATTTCAACCAGAAACCTGACAGCATCTGGCAACCAGGTGATTCATCTTTACTTTTAGCCAGCCTCCAAGCAATCACTGTTGTTTCTCATGCAGAACCAACAATATGCCAACCCTATTTTTACCTCCATCATCATTTGACAAAGCATCAAAAAGCAATCAGGGATAGGCAAGGTTGGCAGTTTGCCTTTCTCCTCAGGTAAGTGCACTCTGAAGTGTTTGTTTGGGCCTGCTGGGGAAGTCTTTTCATGGGCAGACAAGAAAAGGCCTCTGCATTCGATTTCATCCTATGATTCCCACAGCCTGAGAGTACCAAAATGAGGCAGCTGGTATGTACTTGTGTCCCACTCTTTGCTGCCCAAATATTTCAGCTGAGTGCAGTAAGTACTGAGCAGGTGATACAATTCCTCAATAGCTCTTATGATAGACCCTGAATACATGGAATAAATTGATCAAAATTCTGCCCTTGCACCTGTGGTCATCTTTAACATGGCAAATACAAACAGCAAAAGTTGTAGTTGTTGAGCTTCTTAGTTCCTCTACTTCTATTTGGCATTATACCCTATTTCATCTGTATTCTTTCCCACTGTTGTTAGAAAACACCCAGTCAGAGTTTTTAATTATTGCCTTTATACCATTCTCAGAAACAATGCTCCACCCCCAGCTTCCTTGCCCTGCCTGCTGTACACATACAGCTGGACATGGTTGTCTTGAACACACCTCTCTTCTTTCACTTTCTCTTCTCATGCCCTGCTTCCCTGGTTGCTCTTTGAGTTTGTCCTTGAAAGGATCCCTGTCATTCCCCTCCTCCAGCTTCCTGCCAGGGTTCCACTGGGTTCTGTCACTATTCCCCATTTCTTTTTCCTTGCCCTTTTACCTCTGGATAAACAGAAATCCCAGTGCCATCTCCACACTACAATGCTCAGGTCTTACCCTGTAACTATGACAAAGTGAGGTAGGTGCCTTTCCAGTGTTACCAACTTTTCCACAAGTCTCACAAAGTTGGGTATTTTTTACAGAAATCCAAATGCAGTAATTACACTGTAACCTTGCAAAGGAGGCTTTAATACATTACTGGTAAATCCTCCAACACTAGCATTGAAATAAAAGTCAGAATATGTTACCTTTTAAATCTCATTATTTTAGCTATTTTCATAAGCAGGGCTGGGAGGGTTAGACTCATGCTTTCCAGTGGGAAATACTGTGTTCTTCCATAAGGGTCAGATTTTCAGTGTTTTATTTAAACACAAAATGGATGAACCTTCAAATAGTACAGAGCAATACTGTTCCACTGAATTCACCTAAACCCCTGTTTAGGTGTCCACCTACTATAACCCTCACACCTCCATAGCAGTCCAAAAGAGAATATGATTGCAATACAGAGGTGAAAGATCCTCTTTTTAAGGCATGAACTCACAGGTCTGCCACTGGCGTGTGGTACAGAATTGCAGAAGGGCTGTGAGACATAATTCACTGTTCTTTGTAAAGGTATTTCAGTTCTGGGAGCAGGTGGTACTTAACCATAGCTTGTTCAGCTTTGCTTAATATCACCACATGAAGAACTTGCACTTTTAGTTCTACCTATTAAAACACTTCAGGTTTTTAAAGCAGTTGGACATGTAGAAAATAAAAGCACTTTGCCTGTCTTCATCTCTGACATATGTTCTTCTGTTTTAAGAAAGCATTTGGTTTCAGGGCATTTCTGAAGTTTATCAATAGGTGACAATAAAGCTGCTTCTGAAACATTTTACAAATACCAAATGGTTATTCAAAAATGATTTATGCCTGGAAAAGCAATCATAAAATCTGCTTTAGAAAGAAAACAGATTGTTAGCACTTTCTGAAATGGTTTCCCTTTCTACCTCAAGAAGTAATTCATTTAAGATCTTGTTTTAAGGCAAATGAACCAAATTATTTCTTCCCATTAAGTTTCAGAATTCCCTTTATTGGCATTCAAAAGCACTGAATGAACAGAATTGATTTGCAGTTAGACCAAAAAGAAAAGTTTTAATATGATTAAAACCAGAGGATTTATGGATTCAAAGAAGACTTAAAATAATTCCATTTCCTGCACCATCTATACGTTAAATTGAACTACATATCCAATTACAAGGGCAATAAATAAATGTCAGCCTTTGCCAAATGTTTTCTTATGCAACCTGGAATTATTTTGCCTTAATACTTTCCCTGTCCTTCTCACCACAAACTAAAAACCCAGTACCATCAGCAGATACTTACCTTGGAAGAGTGAAGACATGCTTCTCTTGAACACAGATAAATAGGGTAAAAAATAGCAGGTAAAACTTCATCTTTATGGCATCCACAATGAAACCAAATGCAATTGGAAAGCTGAGGGTTCAGGATCCACATTATTGATTTTTAAAATGTTATTTAAAGAGTAGTTAAAATTTAATACTGCCTCTCACCTCAACCCCAAGCTCCTGGTGGCTAAGTCAATATGACAGAGCTCTCTGGGGAGGTTTGGCTTGTATTGATGTTGTCCATGTACGAGAGTATAAAATACGTTTTGGACATTTTCATATTGACAAGTCACTTTGTCATCTCAGTCTTTGTGTTATTTCATTGTGGCTACGAATCATAGACATAAAAAGAACAAGCGCAAAGCTTTTGTGAACCTCTAATATTTGTAGAGGTCCAGCAGCATGCTCTACATCCAGTGCTCCTCTAAGACATCACAGCCAAGCATGAAGCTGGGCCAGAGCAGTTGGAGTGAAGTTATTAAGTCCAAATAGGAAAATCCTGAGTAGAAAAGCTTCTTTGGCTGGCGTTTTCTAGCAGGGAAAACAAGTAGCCAAGTGGGACATACGTTTCTGCTATGTTCTGATATCCATGTATTTTCCATATGCCATACTAGGTTAGCTTCTCAATTAAAAGTACAAAGCATCTCATTATTATTAGTTTTTGAATGCTCCAAGATTTGCTTCCCATACCTCTATCCAAAGTTGTCCAGACAGGACAGGCTGAAAAGCTGTATGACTTGTCCAGAATAGATGGTCTCCTATGTTCTGTGCTTGAACAGTAAATCCAGACTTGACTAAGGCACAACTTATTATCATGGTCCAACTCTTCTTCTTCCATGCACCAATGTAACAGTTCCAGGAATGGCATTTGTTAGAAAACACTCCAATACCAGCCTTATGAGGAGGGAAACTGTTGCTTTACATCTCCAGCGTCGGCTCCATCCTAACATTAGCTCTTGGCTGAGCATGTTATACAGGTGCAGATTGAGAGAATCAAACTGGTTGTCTGATATAAAAGGTGTTTCAGGTGAGGGGTCCCCAGAAACACAACACAGTTTTGTTCCAGAGGGAATTCATTCCAGAAGAGGACCAAGGAGTGAATCAGCATGCACACAATGGGGACTCCAGGGAGCCAAGACCTGGGTGCGAATGGGGGAACTAAATTACTTGATGCTTTTTATTTTAATCTTATGATTGTTGCTATACACCTGAGTGAAAAATGTCTGGGAACAAGCCCTGGAGCTAAGGTTAGATAATGTGGACTAGACTGCATTAACCAACCTCCTCTAAAACAGCTCTGAAGTGGTCCAGATCAGAGCCAGTTCTCCAGCTAGGCAGGCAATTGGGGCTTCAGAACTGAAATACAGTCCCAGATTATTTTTAATTCAGGAGCAGAGACCTGTCCTAAGAAGCCAGACAGGTAAGTTTTAGGTGACAGCAGAGGTGAATAATGCTCTCCTGTGAGTACTCTGGTGTTAATGTCTCTGCGAAAATACACCAACAGTGTAAAACTCCAAACTGGATATGAGCACAAACCAGATACCAAAGAAAAAAGTTTAAAAAAAAAAGGGTCATATAGGAAGCTATACCATTGACACCTTAACTAGTCTTTGTAGTTCCTATTGAATCTTTTCTAGATGTTGTTCAAATAAATAGGAAGTTCTGGTAGGGTACAGAGGCTATTCCCAGAAAGGGCAGGAGGCAGTGTTCTGTCATGAGGTTGATCTTTAAACCAAATGCTCTTTCCTCACACGGGAAAAAGGAAGCTGTCAACATAGGACAAAAGAAAACTTGGTCATCCAGACACTGTTTTGTCTGGAAATGTTTGATGCACAAATATGAAGAAAAATTTGATCTAATGAGATAGGTTTAACAGAAGAGATTGAAAATCCATTGGAGCTGGGCTGATGGTATTGAAGGGTGGAAAAGGATCGTATCTCTACATGTCTTCAAGTGTTAATGAAGTGGGAGAAGGGTACACTTTCTGTTATCTACCTGAGAAGAAAGTTTTGGACAAATGGCAGGTGTAAGATATTTTTGGATGTTGGTTGCTTTTTGGTTTCTGGAATGCACTGGAAATATTTTGTATGAAAAAAATTAAAAATGGTTATTTGAGGAAACAAAGGCTATGAAGGAAATTCTGAGGGAAGAACAAATCAGGGTCTTGGGGCTAAGCCTCAGCACAAGTTAAAACACAATATACAGAAAAGTAAATGTAGAGTGAAAAATCTAAAAAGAAACAAAAATTAAAATCAAAGTTGTGATTGGTCAGGATAAAGAAATCTGTATCCTAATGCCTCTTGCTTGTCTGAAAGGCTCAGAGTTCTTGAGACTCAAGGTAGGACACAAACTCACTGCCTTTCAAGCTTGTGCTGGACATCGCTTATTTGGATCTATAATCTTCCTCCCTTTTTCCCCCTTCCAATAGTATTTAAACAATTAAGTCAACATTCTCCTCACCTATGACTAAGTGGCAGCTCCACACGCACTACAGCCCCTAGATTCACCCCAGCACCACCACCCCAGCACCAGTAGCCAAACTGTTTGAATCTGGTTGTCTAAAATGAGGTTCCTGGTCAGCAAGCACCTCCATAAAGTGAGCTGATTTCCGAAAGGTAGAGGCGCCATTGCAAAGATATTGGTTCTGTGATGCCTTTCACACACAAAGATAGTTTCTGTGACAGTTCAGTCTTTGAGCTGTTCAGATTTCCTTTCCTGAGAGTATTTATGTGTTGATGTGGTTTGTTCTAAGGAACAACAAGCTTTACACTGATTACCTCCAAATTCTTAAGCATTAACTGCATTAACTGCTCTGCTTCCAGTCCTTTGACTTACACTGCCATTCCCCCTACTTTCTCATCTCATCCTTTAGGAAGATGAGAATCACCTCCTCTAACGTTAGCCCTCCCCATTGCAGATTGCTGTACCTAAGTGAGCCATCCCTTGCTGCTTGCACAGGCACCGCAGAGAAGTGGGCATTTTTTGTGAGCAATTCATCTGTGACCTCCTGTAGACATCTCAGAGGGTGATGAAGGACCTGGTCCTATTCATGGCCACTGGAGCTGGGGTGACTCACTTGGAGGTAGGAGGCTGCATTTGTTCCAGTGTATCCCATGGATTCTGTCTATAACCCTCCCTCAGCCTGAATACTTCAGGTCCTTATTATGGTCATAAGCAATGTTCCAGGCTACAAAACTCATAAATTGAGATTTATGTGCTCTGCCTACAGCAGTAGGTAACAATACCCTTCAAGAATTTCTGAGAACCTGGGAAGAAAAATACAGTCTCAAAAATCACAGTGAAGGGCAACTATAAAAACAATTGAGTTAATAAAAACATTTCATTTTTATAGTTTCAACTGTTCTTTGATTTTTTTCAAGGCTTTTAAATAATTGTATTGAAAACTAACTTCAATTTCTATGCTCTGTTTCTTAAGACCTGGAGGAAATAAGGTTGAATTTTGAAACTGTTGCAAGGGGAGGTTTTAGTTGAATTTGAGGAGACTTGAAATCTTCCTTTCTTGAACAAATTAATTTTTCTCTAATTGGGAAATTCATCAAAACAGATCCTTTCTGGGTATCCTTTTTGCTGTTGCTGAATGAGCATTCCCTGGTGAAGAACTGCTTGATCAAAAATTCTGTCTGGGTTCAAAGGGTTTTGCTGCACCTGGATTAATTATTCCTTCTCCACTGGGTAGACCATGGGCTATGCTTGCAAGTGTTACCATAGCAGATGTGACCTGAAGCCTTGTGGTAACGGGGAAGAGTTTAATTTGTGTAGGTTTCTGTTGACTTTTAGAACAGCTTTGGGAAATGCACAGGCTTTTATTTAAAAAGGGATGAGCAGGTCTTGGTTTTCAGAGCAGATAACTAACGAAGTAATCTTTTCATTTCTTTGTTGAAAATTAGGACTGGCAGTATAAGTAGCCTCCTGATGCCATTATTATATTGGGTTTAAAAGTATAATCACACTTTAAAGGCAATTCTAAAGAGATGTTTTCACTCTTGGCTGAATGCTCTCCCACTGCACATGCACATATAGTAACACCAGTGTCCTCTGGACACGACATAGGTGTTGTACGTCATCCAGACCAGGCTCTGGCACATCTTTGTGTGGTGTCTGAAGATGTCAGTGCCTGAAAAGATGGCAGTGGAAGAGGCACCTGTGCCCCTGCTAAGCCAAGGTGTCTATCATCGCTCTGGCACCCTCTGCACCAGCATATGCTGAGATGATGGGTTGTTCCTGGCCGTCATTCTGGGCTCCTCCAGCTGCTCTTTCTGATGAGAGCCAGACCCCAGAAAGTTGGCATATAAAACATACAAAGTCATAGCAGAAACTTCTTGAACTGCTGCAGCCAGGTGATCTCCTGCAGCTGCAGCACTGCCACTGAGTAATCCCTAGTGACTCTCATTAGTGGCACCCTTGGTTTTCAGCAGCCAAGTGTCCCGGGATTTCCTTTAAACTCAACCAGAACCTGAATGTGGCTATTCTTTTGAATTCTGGGGCTTGCAAAGAGTCCAGCAGCAGGATTTCAAATAACAAGTCTCATCCTACATCAAGATTCTCAGGTCTGAGTCTGTATTTCAGTGTGTGCTGAAGCACATGCTAGGTTGCTGCTGTCTCTTTGTAACAGCAAACCTTTTAATAAGCACACAGAAGGGGCAGAAGGAGGGGAGGTCAGGTGTTACCAGCAGCCACATCCCTCAGATCTTTTTCCTTTTTTGGGATTAGCATGGTCTGTTACTGTTTTGATCCTCCAGAATCCTCTTGTTTCCAGTTAGTCAGGGAGTCCCTCCAGGGATGGGTAATCGTGCTGATGCATCCATGGAACTGAAGCAGAACACAGAAGCCAATTAAGTTTGTGCTGTCCTTCTTGTTTCTTTAAATTCAGATTCAAAAGCAAAATAATCTGAAAAACGTTTACAGGCTCTTGCCTCTTTTTTTGTGAGTTATCATTACTGATGAGGCCAAAGGTAACCAGTTAGCATCCCTCCCACATAAGGCAAAAAACTAAACTCTGATCTCTGTTGCTTACTGTGTGATGCAGCTGAGTGCCATTGCTCATGAACCACGCAAGGATGCAATTAGTGTAACAGCTCTTTATTATGAATGTGGCAGAACAGAATTAGAACTCAATTTACAAGTCCCCCTTTCAAACCCATTCAGCCGTTAAGGCCACATCATCTTTCTGTTTTCCAAGGCATATAATTGATAAATGATTTCTCCCTGCACACCTCAGCTTCTCATCTTTATTCATGAACCAATTAATCTCTGTAGGACACTGTGATCATTTACATACATGGCCAATGTCACCAACCTCTGTCATTTCATTCAAGAAACAATTTTGCAGCTCATGAAACCACCAGGAGGGGAAAATCTGGACTAGGTCTAAATTTCTGTGGTTCTGGCATTTCTGCCTCACATCATTCTCAAATATAAAAATCAGATGCTACATGTGCTAGAAAATTATGGGTTAATCTGGGAGGAAACAGACTTGTTGCCCCCAAGTGAGTGCTGTACAGACAGGCAGTATGTTTCAATAATGGCTGACAGGTATGAGCAGAGGCTGAAAATACGTGTTTGTTTGGCATTTTTGAGGAATCAGTTATACCAACCTATTTATTTTTTTTATTTTACTCTCTTTGCTAGTCAGCTTTCCAGTGTCAGCAGAGAGAAAGATGCCGTAAGTGTATACATGGTTTTGGGTAAGTGAAGAGGTGTGTGGTGGTTTGATAAACTACAACAAGGTGTCTGTACTGTTTAAACATTTTCTTCATGATCTCAGTTTCCTGAAGGTCTGTTATAAACTACCACCCAAACAACATGTTGACCAAGTGAGTCATATTTGCTTTTTGCCGGTACATATTGATTTATTTGCCAGTGTCTTAATGAGGAGCGCTTACTTGCAAAACAAGTTTAATTTTGTTAAACAAAGGATGTCAAAGAGAGCCACAGGAGCACTCCAAGCAGAACTAGTGAGCACGGTGCTTTAAGTGTCACCTACAGAGAGGACACTTCAGCCAAGGTGCACACAAATGGATCAATGTAGGCTAGAGAGGGATTTCTGTCACAGTGCTCAGTATTCCCATGCCCAGAGCTTGTATGAGAACTGCAAAGTGAAACAACCCTCTGAAAATTTGTCCCTCTTTTAAGCTCAAAACCTCTGAGTGCTCCCAAATGGATGCCCCCAGGTCAGCAGAGGCTTGTTTCCACATGTTGTAAAGCCGGACAGGCCAAGGAGGCTTTTGACACTCCAGGTCCCATTAGCACAGTTCACAATCTCTACAATTAGCAGAACCTATATTTTTAGAATCTACATCCAACAGCAATGTTGGGAGGTTTCTAGAGGCAATTCTGCAAGGTTTCATCACCACATGGGCAGCATTACCCCAAGTGGGTCTGAGAAGAATTATGGGACATTTAGGCCACATTTTCTTTATATCAAATGTGATTTGGCAACACAACAAGCAGTGGAATTAGGGCAGGGCTGGCATCTCTCCTCAGAGATTTCTGTTACTTTTCACTGCTGCGGCTGATTGAGCCTTTCATTGGCATGTTACTTAACCACAGGACAGTTTCACTAGCACCCAAGCAAACACAGGTCTTCAGGAGAAGGCATGCAGAGGTTGATGCTTCTAAGACTTACCAACTTCTCTTGTGTGATGTGCAGGGTGTTCTGCTCCAGGACTGCAAAATTAAGGGAGAGGGGCTGGTCAGAAGATATCTCCCCACCACAGTGACAAACCAACATGTGCTCTGAGGTGTTCAGTTTGCTTAACTGCAGTGACAGAATAATTTCATAGGCTTCCAGAGGTGCCTGGCAATGAGACATTGTTGTTCTGCCTGTGTGAATCAAAGCAGCACCATGCCTGTGGTCTAGATCTGCTAGGAGATCTGCTGAATGGATGTGTGGGGTTCCTCTCCATGCTTTGTGCCTTTACAGATTTTCATTGCTGTATCTCTTTAGATCCTTGACAAATGCACTAAATGAGTGCCTGTCCTGAGGGAGTTCAGTGCATTGATGCATGATTGATTATTTAGCTTTCTGCTCTTTTCACAAATTTCAGATACAGCATTACCTGTGAATACATGGCCTGTGTGATTTCTGGCCTTTCTCAGCTTTGGACAATTTATCATGAGTCTGTAATAGTAATAGTAGTTTGCATCCTGGGAACAAATTAGGTTTCCCATAAAGCACTGTTGCCTTCAAAATGTTATAGGGGCACAAAAAATAAATAAGGTTCAATGAAAAACAGTGCTTTAAAATATAGTCATTTTACTCAGTGAGAACTAAGACACAGAGTTGTGTGTTACCTTCAGAGCAGCAAATGAATGGCAAGGGGAATGACACAGTTTTCCTGATAGCAGAAGAGAACTGCCACTGAGTACGGATTAATATAAAAATTATAAACAAAAGGAGAACATTTATAAGCGATGTTGGTCCTAATTCAGAGTTTTCCCACACTCAGCTGTACAAAGCTCACAGATGCCACTTTACCAGTACGCAGAGCTCCTTTATGTGTCCTGCATAAAGAAAAGCTTCTCAGGTGTGTGGATAAATTTTAGCTCTAATGTTTCTTACCACTCAGGATGCAGTGAGGGCCAGGCATTCAGTGGTGGTGTTACTCTCTGCTCCTTGCCTTGTCTGCTTGCCTGAAAAGTACTGGACTTCCATGGCTGAGGAGCCTGAAGGAAACTGCTCATAAATTCTTGTCAAGTCCGTTCTTCAGATAGTAGAGGAGGCTGCCAGAAGCAACAGAAGATAGAGAGCTGGATAGTCACATTAGTATCTCAGCCCATGTGTTTCCAATATCAGAGTCACCAGGATCCATTTCTCCATCAAGCTGAAAGCACCAATAGCTGAATCGTTGCTGTAGGACCAGTACTGCTCATGTGCCTTTTGCAGCCACCTGCCAGAGACCTATTTTCCATGAAGAAGCCAGACTGAAGCTGCTGCTCAGTTAGGCAGCAATGGACACCAGGACCTGAACTTTGTGATTAGGCTCACAACAGAATTAAGCTGCAGTTAGAAGGACAAGTGATGTCAGGTTGGGGGTTTAGTTCGGTTCCAACTCTGGAGGATGTAGAAACTTATCTTTACCTGGATAAGAGCACACAACAAACAAAGATCCTGGTTGCTGTCACCTTTCTAAAGCCAGAACAGATGATTTCTAGCTAGGATAGATGATTTACAAGAAGGTGTAAAATCCTCATCATGCACCTAATTATGCTTTACTGCACTATGGGGGGATATTTCCTTCTGTGTCCATCTGGTGATCAGACTCTACCCTGAAGCACATTCATTGATTGCCCTCATATTTTTTTCTTCCAGTTAGTATAACTGCTGATGCTTTATTTTTATTCGTATGAATGTCTAAGCCTTTTTTAGGCATTGAAAATTATGATTAATTGTGCAATGAAAATCAATAATGGAAGTGCTTACAAAGCCAGCTTGATTTGGGATTGAATCCCAAAGACAGCTGCTTTCTCTAAGAGTGGTGGGAAAACTTGGAGAGAAGCAACAGAAAAAAATTCCAGATCCTGACGGGGTTTTTTGGTGATGTTTGTCATAGGCTTAACCCTTTCAGCATCTGCTGGGAGCTTTATTACTGGCTGCCTTTACCCAATTAAACAGAGGTGCACTGAAAGCAAAAATACTTATATTCCTGTACCAGAATGCAGCCCCATACCTTTGGGGTCATGACAGATTAATTTTCCAAGGGAGATTCCAGAGACAGAGATGAAGATACAGCAAGGCATTTACTGTAGTATCCCTGCCGACAGCACTTACTCCCTTTTGCACACTGGCAGGTGCTGGCGTTTCGCATAGGTTAAGTATCCAATTTTCTCCATTCTCAGAGGAGCGCATTGGAGCGCACGCATGCCAGTCTCTAGAACTGCATATAGAGTGAGTGCCATCTCGTGGTTAGCTCTCCCTGCTGCACAGGTCTCTCAGCGCTCCTGCAGAGCTGCAGGTTGGGGCTCAGAGAAGGAATTTTCCCAAAAGCAGCGTCGGGGCAGGGGACTGCATACGTGGCAGGCGCTTGGCTCCGGTGCTGGGATGCTGAGCAGGAGGAAAAGCAGCCTCTTTCACAAAACATTCTTCAAATAACAGCATACATCACCTGGCCCTTCTCCAGGGTCTGAGGCAGAGGTAGCTTTCAATCTCCACTGCTCCTGAATTGCTACATCTTGCCTAGTGGAAATGTATGATGTGCAAAAGCCTCTTCTCCTTGCCCCTCTCAGCAGGCTCCTCTAAAAATCTTAACCCTGTGAAAACACCTGAGCTGTGAAGGGCTGATGAATGGGAAATGCCTAAAAATCCCTTCTACTCTCTGGGTAGAGCAAGTGCCTCCATTCATTTGGGATCAAGGGAAAAGCCACCTCTTTCACCCCACTACTGCAGCCATTTGCCATCTGTCATCTACTTCATGTTTCATGACTGTCCCTGAGTCTGTGCTGAGACCACCTCCCTGAACAGGGAACCCAGAGCAGGGCTGTCTTCAGGGAGGATTACTGAGTCCTTTCAGATCTATACCATCTATCCAGCCAGAAATGGCCCCTTCAATTTGCAGACACACAGGTACACAAGACACACAAAATACACGGTCATCCCACCCATGAGAATTGCTCTGGTGACAGCTTCTGTGGTCAGTGTCCTCTCTCTGGTTTTCCTCTGCAGGACTCCCAAGTCAATCATTAGGGAGAGCAACTGGTTTTCCAGTGCCACTCCTCTTCTCTGGCAACAGCAGGTCCCACATTTGAGAAGGAGAGGAGTTGGTGTAGGGGCCATGGTCTGCTAACTACCCTTTCCTGGGCAATAAGCTGGGGTGGCATGTCCATTGCATAACACTTGAGATGTTTTCCTCCTCTGCCAGAGAGAATGGGCATTAGGATGCTGTACCTTTCCCATCCTGTATTAAATGCATAGGTTCATAAGAGGATCAGGAACAGGATCTGACCATTACTGCAGAAACAAAGCAGTACAACTGCATTGCGAATGCTTAAAAGAGGCAAAGTTTATGAGTACATGAGTAAAGAAAGAGCATGATGGGCATGGTGCCAAATGGAGAAAATCATACTGTAGGTCCAGCCAGCACTATGTCCCACCTTTGGCAGTGCCTCCGAGTGGTATGTTCAGAAATAGCCTAGGAAATAATTCTTCCCACTCTCTGCAATCAGCGGTTTTGATAATAATACAGAAGACAGATCCTTGGCAAGCCTACAGATTATTTTTAAATCTCTCTCTGTCTCAGCTATATGGTACATACTTCCCCATTAGCACATGCACTACTAAAAGCAAAAATTACACATTTGGCTTTATAGAATATTTTATTTGGAGATGCTTCTTAGGTCATTGAATATTGGTTCTTTATTAAGGCAATTCTGAAGGGTTGGAGGAGAGGGAGGGAGATAGGGAGAGAGCTGAGACTGTGTCAACGGGATTGCATTAAGGCAAAATTCCCTCCTTCTGCATTTCACCACAGTAAAACCCACGTAAAGGCCAGAATAGTAAATGTCTCATGCCAAGGAAGAGATTCAGTGCAAATATATCCCACTGACTATCAACAGACAGGGCTAGGTCCTCATCTGAGGCAAATTGACAGTGCCTTGTTAACTGCAAAGCTAAGCTGATTTAGCCCCTCTGAGGATCCTAGACTGGGTTCAGGGAAGCATTTTAGTATGTGTTTCATATGCAAGCACAGATTTAAATGCTCTCCTGAATCAGAGCCGCAGCCCCTTGAGTGCAAGTCTGTGAAGTTAACAGAGTTTAATTTTTATTGACTACATAAATATGTCATTCTGCATCCCTTTGGTTCACTTCTTATTGTATTGCTACTAACTCAGTACATTCCTTTAGTTCCTTTAACAAGGTTTTCATTTCTATCATGCTTTGCTATCTGTTTATGTTTTAAGTGTGTTGTGACATAAAAACGAATTATCCTTTGGAGAATGTTTCTTGCAAAGGTTCCAGAGTCTGGAGGACCAGGCTGCAATATGTTTGTTTTCAGTGAGCAGTAATGTTACCTGTGAGTAATGCACTAATGGCAGAGGCATAACTTGTAGGGGAAAGTACTGCTCAGTTCACATACCAGCAGCTCATCACAGACACCAAATACTTCTCTCTTTCCAGAAGAAATTTCCTAAGAGGACCCTATCATTGCAAAAATATAGCCACTAATACATGAATTGGCTTGGGGGAACCCCCTGTGTTATCCCAGGTGCAAAATGAAGGTAAGTATGGCAGAAATGCTATGAAAACCATGATGACATCTTTAGGAAGAAGCAGTGTATAACATTTCATAGTCCTAAAAGCTGTCTGTATCTCCCAAGGCAAAAAGATCTCCAGGTGACCTCTTACAGAAAACCTAGGTATCCATTAATAAAAGGATATGTTTAGGCCTCTGCATTGAAAACTTATTCAGGAATATGAAATTGTTATATCTAGCAAAGTGGAAAATAAGGTAAAGAAATCAAGCACATATTACTGTTCAAAACAAAGTATTTCCTGGACACACATGAATACACGACCTCTGTATGATCTGGAACCAAGTATAACATTCATGCCTTAAAAACGTGAGCACCCTGCATATTTCTTTGATACAGAAAAGAGCATCCAGTTTGAGGGAATCTAAAGGGTAAATAATAGGCATCAGTACAAGTCTTTTGTGCTTTAAACTTTCTTCATGCCTTTTCCCATAAGGCAAGCAAAGACTGTCATGACCATTTTAGGTTTTACTTCAACCAGGTCTTCTGGAAGTGCATAGACTCTTGCTCCAATTTTTCTTGCCATAGAGATGGCATATCTGCATTGCAGGGGTGAAAAGGAAAAAAAAAAAGGAAAAAACGAAGACATAAATTAGTGCAGTAGCATTAGTTTTCCCTCTGTTAAGTGTTTTACATGGTCAATACCAAAGTGGGTTTTACTGATTCACTGAAGTTAGACCTTTCTACAGGAATGTATGAGACAGGTTCATAAAGAACTAAGCTTCTAGTAAAAGGTAAAGTGTATTCCCTGATGGTTAGAACACTGATTACCCACAGGATGGGAGACTGAAGGTCAAATTCTGGTATGATGCATTTAGTCTCTCATCCCATGAAAGTTTATCCTCACAACCAGACATTCTGGACTTACTCCCCCCTCCATCCCTGAGACTCAGTCTTTCTGCATAAACAAACTTGCAAGGATGAAAGCAGAAGGCTGATGTCAGTGATGGCAGTTGTTTCAGTCATACCCAGAATGTGCCCTGCTCAGAGTGCACTGTTGCACAGCTACTGGCTGTTCTCCAGTGAGTTTGTCTCTTCTTTTTATTTTTTCACTAAAAAAGCTAGAAAATCCCATGTTCTTCTCACATCAGAGTACATACATTTGTGAAATTCTCCCCAAAACGTAGAGAAGCACTGGGAGGGTGGGGGGAGGATGGTGGGAAAAGAGGAAAAGACAGCAGAGGAATTAAGAGCATATGTACAGAGAAAAGCACACATAGAATTACAAGGAAAGAAAGAGGACAGATGGTAGGAAATGTAAGAGAAAAAGAAGAGTGGAAAAAGTCTTTACAAAAATGATGGCAGCTCTGATTGCCTTACAGTCATCCTTTTCTCGTTTGTAGTTACCACATTGAAAAGGCAAAGTTAAACTGATGATCAGAGCAGGAGGTGATCTGCATAACTCTGAAAGGAAAGGGAGATGCCTCCAGAATTGACTCTCTGCTAGGAAATCATTTGCATTCTGAGGAAAAGAAATCAATATCCACATCCACCAAATGTTTTTCAGGCATGAATCCTGTCCTCCCCTTTCTGTCTTGAATATGCCCTTGTTCCTCCTATATGTGACTAGAGAGCTACCATGACCTCTAATCACTGTTTTCCATGACTCACTATTGTTGGCATTGTTCCCTGATCTCTGAAAGAATTTTCAATTTAATATGAGAAAATAGGAGCTTGTGAAGCCAAGTGATTTTCATCCCTTCAAGGGATTTATAAAGCAGGAACTACAACATTACACACTTCATTTCCATTGATAGTCTTTTTACTACCTAATTCCTAGACTTCATGCTTCTAAGTCTGGTGGTATTTCTCAATTGAGGTTGTGCCAGATGAGAGTGACAGGACAGCAGTTTTCAAAGACAGAGTTAGGCAAGCCTGAACAGGTAACTCATGTTAAGTGTCACCTGGCACGAACGTACTTAGCATTATTTAGTTTCTCCTCATCATTCAGGTCCTCTGTTTTCAAGAGGTCATACTTGATTGATCCTGGTTGAATGGCATCAATGAGATCCAGGACTGGCATGCTGGTGCTGATTTTGCTATCCTGCATAGATGAAAAATAAAGTTAGATGCAAGAAGAGGATGACAGATCTCTTACAAAATCAGAGTCTAGACTCAAGAGCAATGGAGCAAAGTTCACTCAAATACCATTTAGATCTTTGCAAAGGGCTGCTTAGAATAATTTTTTTATCTAAAGCAGACTCTTTCAAAGGTCATTTTTTAACCCAATGGATGAGACGCCACAGAATTGTTCAGGTTAGAAAAAGACTTTTTAGATCAAGTCTACCCTTCCAAGTCCACCACTAAATCATGTCCCTAAGCACCACATCTACACATCCTTCAAATCCTCTAAGGACCCTCAACCACTTCTCTGGGCAGCCTGCTCCAGGGCCTGACAACCCTTTCAGGGAAGAAATTTCCCCTGATACCCAATCTAAACCTCCCATGTCATTTCCAAACTTAAGGCCATTTCCTCTCATCTTGCCACTCACTACCTGGAAGAAGAGACCAAGCCCCACCTGCCTACAACCTCCTTTCAGGTAGTGGCAGAGAGTGACAACATCTCTCTTCAATCTCCTTTTCCCCAGGCTAAACAACTCAAGCTCCTTTAGCCCCTCCTCATAAGACTTGTGCTCCAGACTCTTCCCCAGCTGTGTTGCCCTTCTCTGGACATGCGTCAGTACCTCAGTGTCTTTCTTGTAGAGAGAGTCCCACAACTGAACACAGGATTTGAGGTGTGGCCGAGTACAGAGACACAGTCGCTTTCCTGGTCATGCTGGCCACATTACTTCAATACAGGCCAGGATCCCATTGGCCTCCTTGGCCACCTGAGCACACTGCTGGCTCATGTTCTGATGCTGTCAACCAGCATCCCCACCCAGCTTCTTTTCCACTGGATGGCTTTTCAGCCACTCTTCCCCCAGTCTGTAGCACTGCATGGGGCTGTTGTGGCCAAAGTGCAGGACCCAGTGCTTGGTGTTGTTAAACCTCATACAATTGGCCTTGGTCCATCAATCCAAACTATCCAGGTTCCTCTGCAGAGCCTTCCTGCCCTTCAGAAGATCAACACTCCCACCCAGCTTGGTGTCCTTTGCAAAATGATGAAGGGTGCACTTGATCCCCTCATCCAGACCTTCAATAAATATGTTAAACAAGATCAACTCTTACAGTGAGCCTTGGGGAACCCCTCTAGTGACAGGCCATGAGCTGGATATGACTTCATTCACCACCACTCTCTGGGCCCAGCCATCCTGACAGTTTTTTACCCAGGGAACAGTGCATTCATCAATGCCGTGACCATGACCAGCCAGTTTCTCCAGGGAAATGTTGTGGAAAACTGTGCCAAAGGCTTTACTAAAGTCCAGGTAGACAATATCCATTCCCTCATCCATTAAGCAGGTCACCTTGTCATAGAGTACAATGTCATTAAATCAAAAGATGGGGTGCAGAACTAGTGAATTTGCTTCCTGTGGGCAGAGGACACTGATACACACCTACTGATGAGAGGTGCAAGGGGATCAGTAGTGTGATTTCTGAACTCGTTACATGAAGTTTAATGGATCTGTTCTCATCTGTTGCAAACTGCTGACATATCCACTGAGTGTTTCCCAGCTTGGGAAGCATCATAGATATGTTAGCAGAATTGGAAGCTCTCTAGAATTAGTCTATCTCTTTGTTTGTATGGTACCGTTCAAAACAGAGTAAAGTTCCCCTAAATGGCAGTTCCAGATTAGAAATGTATTACTATTGTTAATTTTGTTATTTGCAATTGCTGTTGATTCAAATCAACAGCACAGCAGTTCTTGCTTAATTCCAGTCATCATTCCTGGCTTCATACTTCGACTTCTCATGTCAAACTGGAATTCAAGGTGTTTCCTGTTATGTTCATATCATATTTCTATTACTTTTTCATAATAAAGACCCTTGAATAAATTCTGTATATTTGAATGTTCCTTTAAAAGGGAATGACAAATACTCAAACTATTTAGTTCTATCCTATTGTAGAGTGTGCTTGTATATGCATACATTCATATATATCCAGGCAACCTATATAATATACACATAAACACACGGAATAAGAGATTCCTAAGCAGAGACTTCTAACAAAAAAACTATACCTTGAAACTGGAGATGGTCGAACTCTTCCCGGCTGCAGTCAGTGTTTCATTGACCCAGCTGACAATGATTTCATCATTGACCTTCTCTCCGCCACCAATGTCTTCAAGGATATTCAGGGTGTACCTTAAGAGAGATGCCAGGATATTTGCTCAAAGTCTGCCATAACCTCAGAACTGTCCTGTACATGTGGAACTTGGCTGGGATCACCCCAACACTCCTCTTTGATCTGATATTCCCCTGCCTCCTACACACTCACCGTGCATATGATTTATAATATGATTAATCTAATGAGTCTAATTCATTCTCAATTCCTTAGTCACTGTTTTGAGAGTGTTAAAATGTTTTATACTCAAAATTCCTAGAAGGTCCCTCTTAATGGATCTCAATGTAAATGACTCATTCTCATAATGCTTAAAACATACTGACTGACTTTACAGACAGAAGGGAATCATTCTGCTCACTTTCTGCATAAAACCAAGCCTGGAATATTTTGCTTATATTTGAGCATAGACCTTGGAAAGATATCCCAAACTGATGGTAAGTAATCACTACATCCCTAGTTTAATTACCTACCTGATAAACCTATACCTTGCTCTATAGTCTGAATTTAGTCTTTATTCAGTTCCTAACTACTGGGTCTCTTTATGCTCAGTTATGGAGCTCTTAAACACACAAACATACACACATAGAGAATTGCATTAAAATGAGGAGAGCTACTGAGTGGTATCCACTTCAGACAGCAGGTTACAAAACTTCTGCAATGCTTCCTTGTCCTCAATCACTGATACTGAGTCCCTTCGACTTCTTTTCCTCTCTTCCATGCACTGAACATTTATTCATGCTATACAGATAGTGACAATAATAACCTTCTGCATGAGCTGACTGTAATGGCCTTGCCCACAAGACGTGCTTCCTGATTGCAGCCCTAACTAGGAGTGAGCAAAAGGTTACTCTGCCTTTGTATTTAAGTGCAAACAGAGGAGTGAGAAAGATGTAGCCTGTAAAGACTTCTCAGTGATAACATCAGGAAATCATTACAATGCAAACTGAGTATACCAAAAGGCTCTGAAGTTTGTGGCTGACTGACATACCTTCTCATCAACTGCCAAATTAAGGCCAGAGTGAGTGTACGGTTTCCTTCATTGAGGTCTTGCCCAGCAATGCCAACAAGGGAAAATTTGGCTTGATTCTTTCCCAGTTCCACTGCGTAGTTGCAATTTTCAAGCTGTTAATGACACAGTCAATTGGTGTGGTTCAAAGAGATGGGGCGGGGGGGNGGCACCGTTACTTTAAAATTCCTTGGATTGCTCAGCCCAAATCCTCTTGGGCAAACAGGAACTTTGGGGCTTTGTGATAATACAGCTGTTTGAATACCAGCAGGTAGTTCCATCCCAAAAATACCATGGTAAACAATTAACATTAAAGGAAATGTTATACTTAATCGTCAGGGCCTGAAAAGCTGGTTATCCTGGAAAACAAAAATTTATGGCTCATGGGTACCTACAGCATCACAGCATTGCACTGAGACAAAGGATTAGTGTCCCAATCAGGTCACTTGATTGCTCTGGTCTAACTGGATGGAATTACTCATCCAGATAGTTGCTTTGAATTTAGCAGCAACTGTGTGATTGGTTCTTGATGCATTTGGTCAAGAATGCTTAGCATCACTGTCTTCATTTGATGTGGATGGCAGGGATCCAGACAGCTGCAATTAAGCTGGTGCCATATGCCTCATGGTGCAGATGCATTATAGTGTTTAAAACAGTAGCAAAAGTGGTGTGCAAATACAGATTTCAAATAGTTATGCAAAAGCTGTCAAGTCTTTTTACTTTGCAAATATTTTTCACCTGTCAACAGAGCAAGTGAGTCGAATGGATGTTTATTTTTCAGGATGAAAAATTATTCACTAACCAAAAAATCATTTAATGTGCTGTAGTTGGCACCGGAGAGCGACATGAGTGCCCACATTGCTGTTTGAAACTACACAAACATTTTCTGAGGATAAGGCATTACTACTGGAGCTATTCTAGGTTTTTGTACCTTCTTCATGTTGCCACCCAGTTTAGGATATGGTGGTTTGTTCACTCTGTTCCAGTCTACTGGCACTTTGATCTTTTCATAGAGCTGGAAGATAACCAAGGCATCTGACAGGTCACTGGAAACAAAATAAAGATACATTATTGTCCAAAGAACAAAAACACAACTAAACTTAGTAGAGGTAAGCTTAGTTTCCTAAAAAATGAGAAGCAGCATATATTCATATAGGGTCCAAAAGTTTTTATTTTTATTTTTTTTAAAACAATTCTGTCTGTATCATCCGAAGAAATTGTAATATCTTGTCTTACCTGTATAAGTGATTTACACGTGGATTAACACCCAGGGAGTTCATCCAGTTCCTGAATGTCCTCTCTTCCCTTGTCTCACCTAAACAACAGACACATCAATCAACAGGCCTGCAAAACACAACACTCCACTAAAGTAAATGTTTTATGAAGAAACCCTAACTCTGAATTTACAGCACACTGAAAGAACAAAAGGAGGCACTGGTTGACATGTGAAATAATGAAGCATGGTGCACAGTGCAATGTTTCTTCATATCCTATATAGTATAGTATTTAGGCAGATTGGCCTTTAAATGCCTTCAAGAATTCAACAGCCTCTGCCCCAGCATGAACAGTTTCACTATGAGGCTGAGAAAGAAGGACCTGAAGCTCAGCAAATGGTCCCTACAGTGGTGGTCCTGACCCCAATCCAGAGCAAGCAGGCAGCAGGTTTATGCAAGATATGATTTTTTAATTATGTTCTCAAAGAAGAGAATTCCAAATTTCTCTAATTTCAACTAACAAACATTCTTAATCATCCATACTGGTTCAGACATCCCAAAAAACGTTTTTGTCTTTAAATATGTGCTATCCACAGAACAGACACCCAAATTACAAGAAGCTACGTGCAGGTAAAGGACAACCTCTGTTTCTAAAGGCTGCCTGTGCTAACAGTGCAACGAATACATGTCTGAAGGACATAAAATTAGGTTGATGTATCATCAACTCAGAGCTGTGAATACTGTGGCACGGGTAGCCAGAAACATCCTTTCTTTTCACTTTTCTGACCTTCAATGGAGCTCCAGTCGATGTCCTGGTTCTCTGGCTTATGCAGGGCAGGGTATTTGTTGAACAAGTTGGCAATGAAGGCCAGATTTAGCTTGGGGTTGCCTCGGACAACATCGGTGGCCGTGACAAACTGCCGGCAGCCCAGGCGCTCTGCCTGTTGCAGCATGCACTCCGCTCGCTGGACGTCATCCTTCTCCTGTGCCGGCACAGAATGGGCCATCAGCCTCACCACACCACCTGGCACTGCACGCAAGACCCACCTGGGGTCTCCGTGGGTGAGTCTAGGTGTGGAACTGTTCAAGAAGGTCCTTGATGGATTTATAGCTATTCGCTTTCCCCCTTCTACTAACTGCAAGTCTGTGTTTTCAAAAGGGCTTTGCCTGTAATTCAACTATCTCACCATATTGCTTTTACAATCATATTCCAAATAAAACATGATGGTTTGATGAAATTCCCAAATAAATGTATTTAGATACACTTGTTACATGCTAGTAGTTTATCAGTGTGGTTGAATAGTTGCTAAAGTTCCAGAGACAATATCTACCAAAAGTCAGTATTTCTTTGAATTTGAACACTTTGATTTCTGAAATACAAGATCACGTTACAAAGCTAAAAAGAATTTGCTTGTTCTGACATCCCTATGTTGACCAGCAATGCAAGTAACAGACAGAAAATATTGGCATTTACTCTAAACTTATCTCATCTTACCCTTAATCCTGACATGTCAATAGTAATAGCTGGAATGCCTTCTTCATCTCCCTTGGGGGCGACTTGGTTCAGCAAATGGTAATAAGCTCTTGAATCCTGTGACAGACAGAGAAATTAAAGGGAAGAAAAATTACATCCAAAGCTCAGCCTCTGCGTGCCAGTGCTTCCCTAACAATGTGCCTGCATGCTTCATTTTTATTACATTGATCATTGGGCTACATAATTAAATTAATTAAGCTGGAAGCACTTAGCAATTCCTACTTTATGCTGTGTTTGCCAGATCTATTTCTTCCCTAAGTCAATATATATATGTCCAGCAGAACACTCAATGCACAATTCAAAATACTGCGTGTTGCACTTACAAAAAGGACAGCAACAATGAACAGATATTAGTATTTAGTTAATCTGAACACAGAATTAGAGATAAGAAAATGCATACCTTTATAATGTTGTAGAAGTCAGGCTGCTGAGCATTTAATAAAAGAAAATGCAGAAGGAGAAAGCAGATGTTTAAAGCAGATTTCTAAGCAATGCTGGAACAGTTATGGAAGAGAAAGCATAGTTTTCAAGGACAAAAGTTAAAACCAACAATATCAGCATTTTTTAGGCAAAAGAGCAGGAACAAGACAAGCACTTAACATGTTGTGTCTTTAATCTTTTGTGAAATACAACATTGCTTCTATATGTGGAAAATACTAACTTCAAAAACAGCTCAAAGAACTGAAAATAAAGCTACATGTTAATATTGAGAAACTTGACTAACTAATTCAACTAATGTTCTTCAAAATATAAAGTAGATTACATGAACCATTTGAAATACTTTACATCTGCATTACTACCCACCATATCTAGAAGTGGTTATTTATCACAGAAGTGAGGTGGGGAGACAGACTTCAAGAATGGCTGTAAATACTGAAGTCTTGTAAATATGTGCCTTATTTTCCAACTGTAAATACCATAAGTGTGATTTAGCTTTCAGTTGTAGATAGGATTTAGTCAGTTGCACTACAGTCCTCTTGGCCAGCCTACAGGAAGATGGGAAAGACTCCATTCCCTGGCCTTTTTTTTTTGTATTGTCCAGTCAACTCTACTCAGTGAACCATGAATCTGCTACAATAAAAAATGGATCATCAAACTTGAACCTTCAACCCTCCTGTAGCATTCCCTGTGGGTTTTTTTCTGTATTTCAAGTAAATGCTTTTTCTTACGCCTCATTCCCTAGTGAAGCCTACAGTCATGTATCTCTGGAGCTGGGCTTTTCACTTGCTATGCTAGCAGCAGGCAGGTCAGGTTGTGGCTGGTGAAGTCACTGTGACAGCCAGAGCCTGGCTCTCCTGGAAGCCAGCTCAGACATCCTCCCAGATATAGCCCTTGCAACTCTGGGATGCTGGCTGGGCCTTACACTGGGTGTTAGTGTCTGAAATTCATCTGTGTGCACCACTGAGATTCAAATACATCTCCCAGAGAAGAATGAAGGCCCTATAAGAAAACTCTGTTGAAATCTACACCCTTGAGCCCATGAAGTCCTAAGTATGTGAAATATGCTGCAAGGACTCGAGGCTCATCCCTCCAAGTGCTTCCCAGTCTAGCTATATTTTTTGAACAGTCCCACTGTATTGAAATTGCAGGTAAGTGCATTCAGAACTATAGTAAAGATTGGGGCAGAGGAGCACCATAACCCAGGTGCAGCACTGGAGGAAAAATCAAGTGGGGGAATTGGAAGAGCCCCATCCCCTTCCTCTGCATCTAGCTACATGTTTCAGTAAGGTCCTGGTTTTTCCAAACCAAAGTCAGGTCACGAGTCATGTAGGGACATTTAGGAAGGAGGAGAGGCAAGGAACTAAAAATACACTGGTAGAGTCCATATGCCCTGTCCAGAGCAGCAGCCATTCCTTTCCCAGGTGTTTGGTGTGCTGGGGCTGGCAGTGATGACGGGGAGGTCAGGAGGAGGAGGAATACTGAGTGGAAAGGTACACTTCACTAAAAACATTTTATGTATCCAACTCCATGTCTTTATCAAAGCAGTCTTAGTTGCTTGGATTGTTTCAGTGCTCAGTCCCTGTGTGGAGGACAGGAATTTGGGTGTAGAGCTGCTGTTTTGCTATTGTTGGTCAGTGTTTCTCATACCTTGATGTCTGAGCTGAAGTTGTTGACTTTGTTGCATCCTGCATTTTCCAGGTGATAGTTTGCCCACCTCAGCAGCAGCTCCTCTGGAGACAACTTCATCAGATCCTCCAGGCTCTCTCCTTCTCTCAGAAGAGCAATCAAAGCTAAGCAGGGGATAAAAAAATAAGAAAAAAATGTTGTGAATACTTTTTGAGGAGAATGCATGGCGGTTTTCTCTCTTACACATTTTGCTACCCTAGTATCTAAAGGTGAGTGGCCAAAGTGTTGGCAAAATTCAAGCTGGGTTAACATGACAGAGGACATAAACAGACATCAATAAAATGAGAACAAGGCTGTTATTTGTGTATCTATTAGTGGATCATACAGAAGTTGAAGACAATTTCAATGGTCTAAGAACTACCCATGACCTATAAAGGTCATCTAGTCAATGCCCCCTAAAATAAGCAGAGACATCTTCAATTAAATCGTTTTGCTCAGACCCCTATTTGACCTGACCTTGAATGTTTTTAGGAATGGGACATCTACCACTTCTCTGGGCAACCTAGGCCAGTGTTTCACCAGTGTTTCATCACAAAACATGTCTTCCTTATATCTAGTCTAAATCTACCCTCTTTTGTTTAAAACCATTATGCCTTTTGCTATCACAACAGGCCCTGCTAACAACTCTGTCCCCATCTTTCCTATAAGCTCCTTTAGGTACTGGAAGGTGCTGTAAGGTCTCCCAGGAGCCTTCTCTTCTCCAGGCTGAAAAATTGCAAATCTTGCAGCCTGTCTTCATGGAAGTGTTCCAGCACTGAGCCTTTCTGTGACCCCTCTCTGGACCTCCTCCAAAAGGTCCAAGTCTTTCCAGAGCTAGACGTAGCAATGCTGAGCACAGGGACAAGACTGGAATGAAAATATGAACACAGACTTTCTGCAGCTTAGATGAAAGAAATCTCAGTGACCTTCACAGTGAAACTGGACTCATACAGGTATTCTGGAGTAGTTGCACATGACTTCATGGACTTGTGGGCCAGTAGGGTTAACTCGTATGTCAATTGGAGAAGATACTCTATTCATATAGAAAAAATAATACAGCATTCATGTTCATAAAAGGAGGAACAGGCAGGAGGGAAGGACTGAGACTTACAACGGCAGTATGTCTACCTCAACTCTGGAGCATGAAAGGCTTTAGAACAAGTTTTGAAAAGAGGAACTAATAACATAGAAACTAGTCATTAATGCAGTAAAAACAGAGAGTCATGCTACTCCAATCATCTTCCAATATCTTTTATCAGTCCTTGAAAGGAATATGGATTTGCTACATGAAGAAAACAGTGGAGACATACTATATCTGCAGTTCCAAAGATGATTTGATATAGGGTGTAATGGGGTTAAACTGGATCAGAGTGGCATAACAGAAGCATTTGAAAGTAGACAGAGGATTTTATGAAGAGAACAGTGTTAACACAAAGAGAAGTAGGTTGGAAGAATGATTCTTGTGGATTGATTTTTACATTAATATTTTCTCTTTTTTTTGCATCAGTTATCTTGGCACAAACAGTATCAATGTGCTGAAAATGTGAAGATGATATTCACTAGGTGGCATAGTCAATACAGAGGGCAATCAGGAAATCAGACAAAGCAAACTAGATGATAGTAATAAAAATGGAATGTAATTTAATAGTGGCATGTTCAAAGACATTTACTGGGGAATTAGAATGAATAACTGCTATTAGCTAAAAGCTAATATGAACAGAGGATGAGAACAACTTGAGTATATTAGATGTCTTCTGAGCTACTCTGAGCCACCATTTGATAGAACCATAGGAAAGATAAACATGATATTAAGTGCGTCGCAGGTAATTCCCATAGAAGCTGGGATGTATTTCTGCCTTGACATCATATACTCATGAAAGTTCATCGGAAATACAGGGTCCCATGTTCAAGAAAGGGGAATTTTACCTGGAACAGACGAGAAAAGGGCTATCAGGGAGAGAACCTGAAAAGAAATCAATCTTGGCATGTCTACTCTGACAAACTGAAATCTTAGATGAGAAGTGAAGGAGAAAATACCAGAAGGTAGAAAACAGCAATTAAGCAGGGCAAGGCTACCTACATAGAAATGGGAACTGGAAACTCTGGGAACTGGTGGCTCTGGCAATGAAAGGGAAAGAAATGTACAAGGGGTGAGGCAACAGATGGTAACACGTGCATGGAACTGGAGGAAAGTAGTGCCACTGTTGATTGAGTGAACTATCCAGAGGCACAAAGCAGCAAGATGAGGTGCCATGTGGACTGCATGTACACACCCACAGCCTCATGCTGCAGCTACTTCGGGGAGAATTTTGGCATTAGGAACACACATCTGGAGTGCCAGTTTGTGCCTTCTTATATACAAGAGAGATATTGACAAACTGAAGAAAATTTAATGGAGGGAGATCAAGCTGATTGGATTGGAGTATGTGATATATGTGAAGAAGATGAGAAAAAATGCATTTGTTTAGCCTGGAAAGAGGTTTGAGATGAGAACGAATATTGTCTTCAACCATTATAGAGGAGCCATATCTGCATTTTCCCAGTATGCACAGCAAAAGGATGAGAAGTTGTGGACACAAGGTGCAGGAAGGGAAATTCCAACTTAGATATAAGACCAAAAAAATCAGAGCAAGAGTGGTTGAGTTCTGGAATAGGCTGCCCAAAGAATACTGGAAAAGGCCCTGAGCAACCTCATCTAACCTTAGGACCCATACTCCTGTAAGCAGGTAGCTGGATGGCTGAATCTGAAGACCTCTAGGGTGGACCTCCAGAGGTTCCTTCCAGCCTAAATTATTCTGTGATTCTGTAATTCTGATTTCACAGAGAAAGAGGAGATGTTTGGCAACCAAGAGCAGGAAAGAACAAAGCTTCCTGAATGCAGATTTCCTTATCCCAGATTTAATGTCAAAACACCAATATTGTTAGATGTAGACCATCATTCCTGACCCAATGAGCATGAAATGGCTCTGAACATATGAGTCTACAGACAGCCTCAGACTTTTGAGTGTTGGAACTTGTGAAGAGCAAGGAAAATTAGTGCAGGCAAAAAAACTGGCAACAAATACTCAAAGAAAAAAAAAAGAGAGCTTTATCTTAAAGACAGTTCAGTGATAACAACAGAGCACTGAAACAAAGAGTCTCACGTACCTTCATTCCTGCTGATCTCTATGTCAGCAAAGAGTCCAATTTTGATGACTTGCCATAAAAGACCCAGAACCAGGTAAGGTTTCCCTTCTTTTAAGTCTTCAGCTCCAATGTTAACAACATGGCACCCAATGGCTGAAGCAGAGTTCAGGGCCAAGTTCAGATTTTCCTAGGGAAAGAAGAGAAATTTTGAATGATGCAGTAACTGGAGAACTGAGGATACAGGAAGGGAGCACAACAAAAAGGAGTGAAATCTGTGGGCAGCTTCACTGTGAATGCATTCATGTACATAGAACCATATCTTTCCTCATGCAGTGCTCCAGGTGGGGTCTCACGAGAGCAGAAGGACAGAATAACCAACCTTGATCTGCTGGCCACACTTCTTTTGATACAGCCCAGAATACATCTGACCACAGGGAGCAGGGGAACACAGAATTTCCTGGGAATTACAGGCAAGTTCTGGGTCCCAGCATGAAAACAGAAAGAACTTCTCTTTAGCAAAGGTGAAAGAGAACATATCACAAGGCACTGGAGCTTAGAGTGTATGTCTGCATTCACAGTGATGTCCTGGATCAATCCTAGCTACCAAAGTCAGGCTCTCCCTATAGCCAATGCCCAAATACAGACTTAGCTACAGCATGGGGCAGGCTCTCCTCTGCTCAGTCTTGCACACATGGAGGAATGAGGCAGCTAAAACCAAATCGACTGGCAGATGTTCCAGCCCCAGCTCTCCCTAAGCACTACGCAATAGCCCTGACACCTAAGATATTAGCTGGCAATGTTTAGGAAAAGCACACTGTCATAGGAATAACTATGAATAAACCTGTTCAGTTTCTAACCTTGCAGTTCAGACAAGGTCCTAACTGGTAAAACCTGGATATTTTCTTTTTGAACCCTGGTGTATGGATTCCTGGTTTGGGCGTGTTTGGTGGAATAGGAGGAATTTAGTGATTCCCAGAGAGGGACAGCAAATAAGTGATATTTCAGGAATATTATGTTCCTTCACCACTTCCTGTCCATTCAAAACAAAAGGGATACGAAAATTTGATCCACAGGTCTACACTATTCAATAAGGCGGCTTGGTAAACAGAGGACAAGTAAAGCAGGCAAAGAAGCCTGGAAAATACAATTTATCACAGAGATTTGCAATTTTTCACGTGAATTTCAGCACTGCTGGCATGACAGATCTGATTAGATAAAAAATGCAGAGAAAGACATAACGTAAATTCTCATAAGCTAGAAAAGTTGGACCATTTCAAATTAATTACTTTTTCTCCGCCAGACAGCTGTAAAAGGGTTAAGTTAAAGTGGAAGCTATATTGATCAAATCATGTCTATATGTGACAGGGATTGATCTGAGCTGCATCATTAAGCTATGCTGCTGACCAAAATGATTAGAACTGAAAAATGTGGTATACAGCACAAAAATCCAATTTAATGGCTTCTGAGCTTACTTGAGTCTGGCTAATGTTCCATCAAATCAGAGCAGCAGAAGGCTAAACTGGGTTAGGTTCATATCTATTTATAATCTATACCCAGATACATACATGTTGTTCATATAAGAATCTCTCTAAATTGCTGTGTGAGAAACACAATAAACTTTAAATAGGTGAAAATTAGGACTGTTTTGGTCTAATTTTAAAATCATATACATGTGCACATAATAGAAGTAAAGAAGTGATCCAGTACGCAAGGTAAAATAGCACAGCTTGTAAAAGGTGGGCAAAGGCTTTGGCCCCACTTCAGGCATGCTACACACCATAGTACTTCCAGGGTCACAGTTAATAATTTGGTGACGACATCAGACTGCAACACAGCAGTTGTGCGGCCAAGTCCATGACCATGATTTAGATGTGGGATCCAGCCTTTTTGAGAACTACTCCAGCTGGAATTGGTCACTATACTACCTAGTTGTTCTTGCATTCATAAGGCATCTGCCAAAAAAGTTTAAAACTTTTATACATTGTGTTTGCTTACTCAGATTGCTTATATGTTTGGAAAGAAACAGAAATATAAGTCTTTATGTTTTTATGCCATGGACCTGAGCATCTCACTTTGCCACAAAAACTTTGCCTGATTGTGTTGGGCAGAGCCATGATGTATCCAGTCTTTTCTCTAAGTGATTATATGAATACATTTTTAGGGGAGAAGTAAAGAATCTTGTTGTATTTTAGTACCTGTATTGTGAAGGGCGTGAGTTTCTTTTTGTTGATTGTTCTCTCATCAATGGTATCTGGCACTGAAAAGTTGATCATCTTACTGGAAATAAAAGAAAAAAAAAGCCAAGAAATACACTAACAGCTATATGTGTACAAAATAAAGGCATACCTTTTGACACTACATTGTAGGACAAGTCTTAAGAGCTTGAGAGTTACTTAACAAATACAGAGAGTCACCCTCTGCTTCTATATACCAACACAGACACACACACTCAATACTTGAGCAATTCTTTTGGGTCACATACAGATCATACTACAGGTGTGAGGCCAACAATGCCACAAGGGGAAGTCATGTGAAAAGTCCGTTGTGCAGAAAATGACTGTGAAAGCACTCACTATTTTGTGCTTCTTTGTGTTTTGCCCCAAAAGTCCTTGGGCAAAAATAAAACCAAGTAGCTCCTCAAATTTCACTGACTTCATCTAATTGTAAGGGTCTAGAGGCAAGAAAAAACTCTGATTAAACACGAAAGATGCTTTACATTTTTGAAGATAAAATAGGTAAAAAACCCTGGTATTATTAAGGCCCCAAGTATGCTAAGGCTCATGAGCTTAATGTAAATTCAGCAGCTTCTGTTTAAACAAAGATGTGAGTTTTTGCAGACTCATGGTTACCATTTGTGAGAAAGACAGGTATTATTTACCAAAGCACTATGCCATCACCAACTGCCTGGAAGAGGTCATCTGTTTCTGGATTCATTGGGACCACGTGCTTACAGTCAGGGTCCTTCTCAAGGGCTTTGTTAATCCAGTTGACAAAGGCATATTTTTCTTCCTCTGTGGACACAACATCAAATCTATCAGTTTGCTGTGCAGTACCTCTACCATCCTTTTACTTACAAAAGCAGAACTGCTGGGGGAGATGTGTCTCCTACCAGTGTGACTGGTAGGAGTGACTGATCAACAAAACCAACATGGAAGAGGGCTCTGAGCAGACAAGCAAATGAGCTAAAGACAGTAACAGGCTTAAGCTGATTAATGCTCCTTTGATACTCCTTCCAGCTCACTGGGGTTCTCTGGTGTCATGAGGGCACATTATAATATAGAGACTGGTAATGAAGTTCATGTGATCCAACCATATGGTGCAGATGCTAAGCTCTGCAAAGAGTAATTTGTATTTGCATCATAATTTGAATGCATTTTTGTACCACTCTGCTAAATAGAAATTCCACATAGCTTCAAATAAATTCAAAAAATTCTGTATTGTACATGTGGAATATCTAGATTGGCCAGGATTGGACTCTGACAAGGAGCATTCAGAGGGTAATGGACAAATGTTGCCTGCAGTTCAGCAGTGCTGTAGCACAGCTATCCTGTACCAGCAGCAGCTCAAACTGCCCCAGTAGTTCAGAGAAGGCACCATCTGTGCTCAGGTGGGTGGAAACATTGTTGGAAGCATGCTCTGTTCTCCCTGCCGTGGAAAGAGTCAGTCCCACACTTTTGCCCCATGAGAAGACAGCCAAGGATGGGACCTGTGGAGCTGCTTCAGTGTGGACTGTGCCCAGGAGGCAACAGCAGCAACCATGATTGCCCTGAGCTTTCAGCCTGGAGAAAGAGGCTGGGAGATGAGCCTTGATGGGGTTGTGCCCTTCACAGAAAAAAGTAAGGATCCATCTACAGAATGACTGCCAGACTGCTGGTAAAATGTACGAGAAAATGGGTCAGAAAACAGCAGGAAACCTGTGCCTTGCCTCAGGTGGTGAGCAGGGACAGCAGTGGGCTGCTCTCTGTGCTGCTGCAGCCCTGCTGGGAGGTTGTTCTCCAGCAGCACTGTGCTGCATTTAAGGTAATGGAAGATAAGCAGGCTGGAGCTTCCTCCTGCAGCCACAGCTCTGTAAACTGGCTCAGACTGCTTTTAACAAACACCCTGCTCTGGTGTCTTGTCACCTTCACAGTTCTTTGCCATGCACCAGCCTCAAATGAACAGCCCCCAAAGCTCACCAAGGCCAGAGCATGTGGGCTTGCACTGAGATGAGGTGCACATGATCTCTGAGGGCTCATTTGCTCCTATCAGTGCAGGACAGCTGTACCTACCTGAGTAAGAGTGTTGTGTGCCAGCACTGGACTGCTCAGATGTCCCACCGATAGCACAGATCCCCTCCTTTTTGTTGATTTGTTTTCGGAACGACTTAGCAACATCATCACTCTTCAGGTTTTGGAAAATCTTTCAAGCAAGAGAGACAATTTTAAGTTTCTGGAGAATTAAGCCAAGCTAAAACAGTGAGCTCTTGGGCCAGGAGACATATTGTCTCTGCTTCATAATTAGTGAAGGACAACTTGAGTATCTTTCAGTGGGTTTCTGTGTACAATCTGTGTATCTGCTGTGGCACAACAGGATAATACACAGCTTTTATGCTTTCAAAGCAGTGAACAAAGATCAGCTAAGTAACAGAAATGTTACTTTGCAGACAGCAGTTTGGGTTTGAAGAAAGGGCAAGTAAAAACCTGCTTCTCCATCCCCAGGGAAATTCCACTATTTTAGCGTTTGCTTTTGACCCAGTCCAGACCAGAAAGAGAAGTTTTTGATTACTAATAATGCCTCAAAGTTTTCAGTTTCAATCTGCTAGAACTTTTTGAAATCATCTAGCCAGAACACAATCTTTTTGCAACTTATAACTGAAAAGCTTTATCTTGATGCATCAACTGAACTGAAACATACAAAGTCTATGTAACAAGCCGCTGCATTCATGTAACTTGTTCCAGTTAATTGCAGGATTTCTAGTTTGGTTGCCTTCTGTTTTCAACTTTTCCAGTGAGGAGACTCCTTGGATGAACAAGATGCCCATGAGACCCTATGCTTGTTCCTCTGCAGTGCCCCAGGGACCACCTTGAGTAGTCCACCTGGCATCTTACTGAAAATAGCATCTTACTTACTGAAATAAATTCATCAAAACTGATCCTGCCATTCCCCGTGGTTGTCAGATTCTGAATGAGTTCTCTGGCTTTATATCCTGGGAGAGGGAAATTGGCTGCCTTCAACACTTCTGTTAAATCATTGGCATCGATGAAGCCATTCCCACTGATATCTGCAAAGATGAAAGCAAATCTTTACATCCTACATCAGCCCAATGACATTTTCTGCACATAAAGGCTGTTGCTTTTATTTTACCCAAGGAAAGGTACATGACATATAAAGATTTGTTATCTAGAAATCCGGTACTTTCAATTGCTGTGATGTCATTCACACCCAAGAAAAAATTACACTCACCTTTTAACAAACTAAAACTTTTAGTGATGAATTTATATTTTTTAGACATACAGTAATACCTCAACAAAGCTATATTAAAATGGATATAGATGCCTTACAAAGATTTACATACAGACAAACAGGATTTATAGAGGAAGCATCCTGTCTACAGAACAGCTGAAGAAAATGGAGTTGATGCAATATACATGTGCATTTATTCATAGATACAACTTGTGATTCTTGTTTTATGCATCTAATATCATCAGAAGTAATGAACTGAGAGGCTTGGAACTGCATATGGTCATTCTCAAAATAAAAACTTGGGTGTTTCTCTGCTAATGAAAGTTAAGTCAGCTGTGAGCACATTTTCTTAAAATCTGAGTAGATAGTGATGGGTGTGTGTGACTTTAAAGGAGAAAAATCAGATGAGACCTTTAAAGGTTTGGGAAGGAAACACATAGTAAAAATATATGGGGCTTGGAAGGTCATTGTGAAGGGATTACAAATATTTTAGCCATTTGCACATTTGTTGGCTCCATACTCTTTCTCCCCATAGTAGTACTCATTTTACATTAAAATAAAACCTTTTTGCCTTCCAAATAATTTGTCAGGAATTAACAATATTCTTAGCAAAACATTTGAGACTATTTCCAGCATGGTTTTCTGTACAGCTTTTAATTTTTTTCATAAGCCCTGCTAGAGCCCCAACATGCCCTTCTGGTAAGAGGCCATTGCTCTGCAGCACGCTGATGTGGTTTCATCTGGGACGCCTGCAGTGGCAGGAAAAGGACTCGTGGTTGCTGTGACACAGCACACCAGTGCTGGAGCAAACTCCATTTCTTCACAGCTGCTCAGGCAGCACCTGACAGAAGAGCTTGCTGTGGCTTCACACTGCAGCTGTGCCTTTCCTGTTGGCTGCACTCACCAACTTTGCCGAAAGCCTCCTGTAGCTCTGCCATCTCCTCCTCCGAGAAGTGCGCTGTCGACGCCATCTCTTATTTCTCTGAGTGGCAGGTCTGCAAGAAGAAGTTCTTGGGTTTGTTTGGTGCCTTTTGGGTTTGCAATTGTGATGGAAAAGAGAGGTTTTTACTTGGATTTTCCAAGTCCCAGAGCAGCTCCCCGTAGCTGAAAACCCAGGCCTCTCTCTATCCTGAAATCAAGTGAAGAGGTAAAATCCTGTGTACTTGAGATGCAACTCCATGTTCCTCTTGTTTTGCCAGGCCCTGCTCAAAACCCCAACAGTTTTATTTGTACTGATTTAATTGGATTTAAATTCTATCTCTGCTAATTTTGGTTTCTCATGGACAAAGCAGACCAAATTGTGCTGGTTCTTGTTATTCCCCCCTGCAAATACAATTCACCATGTGCTTCTTCAGTAGTGCCAGCAGAGAAACAGCACCCCTGGGTGCTTACCAGGGTTCTGAGTTGCAGCCAGAGCCCCAGGGAATATTTCTACCACTTGCCTTTGGGTACCTAATGAGGAGGTTGGTCACCCGTACAAGGTGGAGGGAGAGAAGCTCCTTCAGTAGCTGCTCAGAGCACCAGGTCTGGCTTCCCAGAAGTCAAATACTTCTCTTCCTGGATATGTGGAGTGTTTAAGGACTTCACCCTCAAGGTATCTAAGTTAGTGCCTGAGGTTAGGAGGCTTTAGAAACGTGTGGCTGGGAGGAATTTTCCTGCCTTTCTTCTTATCAAAGATACACAGAAGGAGGAAAAATTAGACTTTCACTTTCTAGGCACCTTTCTTAATAATCAGAGTGGGAAAGTTTATTTCCTTATATCACATAATTAAATACACTGCCAGAAGATGCACATTATACCCCTCTGCTTTTTCATGCACCTACTGTCCCTTGCATCTATTCATGAGGAAACTGTTCAGGAGGCAGACTATCTATTATTCTATATTTGTGAGAATGACTGTAGTGTCCTATGTCACTTTAAGTATTAATTAACCAAGCAACTATTTAAATAGAATAGAATGGAAACCTGAGTTGATCCTGGGAAGTGGTTGCTGTAGCTACAGTGTCAAAATGGGAACAAAAAAGAAGTACAAATACTCCATTTCCAGACTAAAATTATTATTGCATAATTAAAAAGCAAATTACAGATTTGCTTTAGCCTCCTATAAAAACAGAGTTAGGTCCAGACTATCTATGCCTCAGATTCAATGCTCTCCCGAATCATGCACTGATTCCTTGTATCTGTGAAAACAACTATGGACATAGCTTTGAAATAGCCCAAAGGCAATCTCATGTGGTCAGCTTCTTATCTGGTGTCTCCCTGTAGCATCTGCATCCTTTTCCTGCCTACTCACCGTGGTTTTAGGATGAGGACAGCAGTGAAGAATCTGCTTGTTCACCCCAACCTTCACAAGCAGAGAAAGGCAGCAGAATCCACAATGCTGTTGCTCTTGTGGCATGAGAATTCATGCACAGTTTTCAGCACAACAAAGCTGGTGATTGCTAGTGAAAGACCAATGTAATATTGAAGGTGGTTCTAACCACCATATTTTCAAGGACTATCTTTAAAAATCTCTACTAGCAATGTGGGTTATGCATGCTAGGCTAAAATAGATCCATAGGCTTTCCCCATCTTCCTGATACCTTTCCTGCATCTTTTTCTGTTTCTGTTGCCTGTTGAGTGTTTTTGCAAATTGTGGATTAACTAAAAAGCACTTGGACACATGAAAATCTTTCACTATCAGCAGGAAAATCCATATTCCACTGCAAGATCATCCTTTCTAGTCCAGCCCCTGGATTAAGCAATATAATTTGCAACACAACTTTTAACAGCATTAAGACTGTTCTAGGCTTAACAGGTAAGAAACATCACAGGTTGTTGCCTATAACATTAGTTCTGCAAAGTAACCTTGAGGAAAAATTATCCCCAATATAAAATCTTCTTAATTGCATAAAAAGTTGTGGCCTTTTGATAAGTAGCGAACTGATATGTTAAATACAGAGAATCCTATTAATAGTACAAATATTTGCATGTGTGGGCATTTTTACCAATAACGCATAATAGGATGAAGGGCTTTGCTGCAGTGACCCCTTTTGACATCTCTTTTGGGTCAGTATTATCCACTCCATTGTAAAGGTAACTGTGCTTGGCTGAGCAAATCAGATCCATCTCTGCACTGAGAACAAGAACTGGTCCTCCATCCCCTGAGGAGTAGTTGTCCTCAGACAACAGAAGGATCATCACTGCTTGCTCCAACACACAACTGAGTTTCCTCTGCATTTTCACTCCCATAGTATGTCTCGATTTCAGCCTGCCAGCTCCAGCATGTAACATCACTGGGTTCTGCTGACTGATACCCCACTCTGTATTTGCAGAGGTGAGCTTCGGACAGGCACGCTCTGTGCGCTGGCCCCGTCCTGCCATCTGCACAGCTATTGCGGTAGGTCAAGTGCATCATAGCCCATCATCTCTCTCAGGGTTTGACACTGATGCTCATCACAGTATGTAAAATCCATACAACACGAAAAATCCATACCACATAATGCCACGTAAAATCCATTCCAACAAAAAAGAATCCCTTTATAGCCACCACCTCTACACAGTTTCAGGGTTACCTCTAATGCCGTTTTCAGCAAAGGACTGCAATAAAGGCAGGGAAAGAGTTCAGTGTCTTCACTGCAGGTCTTCTAGGCTCACCTGCAGCTAGAAAACCTCTGCCAAGTCCCTTGGCAAGTGTGTGAAAGCCCCTAAATTTATATTCAATTAATCAAACCCAGGATTTTTAGACCAAAGTTTTCAGAGCTATTTCCAATTAAAAATCACTGCAACTTTTTCTAATTGTTCGAGTAGCAAAAACAAAACATGGGGAAATCAAGAGTAAAAGTCCAAAGCTTTAGCAACACACATCATAAAGGAGAAAACCCACTTTCAAAAAGCTACTTTTCAGTATATAAAATGCTTATTTTGTTTAGATCATTAAATGATGTTACTTAGACACACAGAAATGTAAAATGCTTCTGGATAATGGTAGGAGAGGTCAGGCTCAATATTTTTCTTCTGATTTTATCAGCCAAGAGCAGAGCCATTTGGTTCTAGGGGTCAATCACTTCCAGCACTTCACTCTCCTCAGTGCAAACTGAAAATACTTTGGGCATCCCATCAAGAGGGCATCCAACAACCCTGGGTGAATAGTCCAATTAGTGACAACCTACAAGGCACTGCAAGCACACAGTGCACTGCTCTGTTCCAAACCATTTGCAAAATGAGTATGACAAGAGAGATGCAGAGGAAAAAAAACGCCGAGGATGATAAAAGAGCAAATGAGAGTATGTGGAGATGATGAGCAACATGGGCAAGTTGAAAGAGCTACTTTGAAGGGAATAGTTGAGAGGAGAGAGCTGAGGGAGGGGCAAGGGGAAAATCAGCTGGTGAGAACGAAGTGATGGCTTTGAGCACAGTGATGTTTGACAAGAAACAAAGAGAAAAGCTGGGCAAGGGAGAGGCCTGGCAACCTGGAGTGGAGTTTAATAAGCACTGAATGCAAACACTTTAGCTATCAGCACAAATGAGATATTGAAGATCAGCAGCAGCTGGGAGGAAGGATCTTTAACTTGATGTTATGGAAGATCAGTGAAAGAGCTGAAGTTCCTTAGAGAGAATGAGGTAAAAGTCAGCACCTGCTTGGATGCTGAGACAGGATGCCGAGGAGGGGAAGACAGTTCCCCAGCTCAGAGCAAGAAAAACAGTGGAACTGCCAACAAAAAAGAAATGGAAGGTGATAAAGGTTCAGAAGGAAAATGAAACACTCCTTGAGACAGTCTGAGACTCAGATGGCTTCAGGACATCCAGATTACACATTGCCTGGAAGAGACACTTTGTTCCTGTTTGCCAAACAGCATTAGCCCACTATTGCAAAAGCCAAAGATAAAGTTGTGCAAATACACTCTTTCCTCCTCAGGAGACTGCCGAGCTATAGATTAATGTAAAAAATGGGGAAATTATCTCACCTAAGATGCTGAGAATTGTAACAAACTGATAGCAAAAGAGCCTCTAATGAAGCACTCCCTTCCATGACATCATTTCCAAACCAATATGCTACAGCCGTGCTGTAAAGCCTCCTTTTATTTGACCTTATCCTCAGAAGAACCTATGATTGCACTGATATTTTAAGAGCTCTAATAACAAACTATTTTGAGACTAGAATATAAAGGAAGAACTAAAATAATCTCAATACCTGAATGTTATTTCTAAATTGAAACACACTGATATTGATGTTCTTTCATTTCTTTTCAATTTTGAAGCCACAGTCTGAGAAGCTGCCTGGTTATGCATTGCTTGGCAAAGTGTGCACCCACCATGCAATATAAATAATAAATGGCAAAGCCTTTAAAACCTCAAGGCTTCCAAAAGTTGTATTAAATGGTTACCTTGTTCTGTATTTCCCTCGACTTCTCTGGTGTTTAAGCTTTTTATAGCAAGCAAGGCAATGAAAACCTTGAAACTGTGAAGCACCACTTTACAGCTAGACATAAAGTTACATCTTTTCCCAAAGCAAAAAAGCAAATTTCATGAGACAACACTGCATTTCACAAACATATTTAGTCAGGAACAACTTGTGAATTTGGTGCCAAGAAAGCTGAATAAACTACTAATATTGATTCACTTTATACCATCAGGGCTTTGCTTTCTTAGCACTTTAACTTTGTTAATTATATCACAACCTCTCTAGCTGATGGAGAGTGACATGTGTTCCCTGTCATATATAAATTTCCCTATTTCTCCTGCTACCTTCTCTTCAAACTTGTTTATTGTTTTCTGAAAGCGATGAAATAAAAGGTACTGTTGCAAAACACAACTGTTGGAGTTGCATGGGGCAGTATAAGACTGTCCCCCTCCTCACACAAAACTCTACCTTTTACTATTGGATCTCACAGCTCTAGTTCCTTTTCTCTTTCTTGTCTCATCCACAAATTCAATTTCCAATGTCCAGCTTTCTGTAATAGTTGGGGAATGCTTTCCCAGCTCTTTACTGCATTAGACTTGCCCTTCTAAGTGATATCAAAGAGACACCCCCAGCAATCCACCCCTAATGCACAGCCTGCCCTGGATCATTCCACCAGCAGGCAGGATTAAGAGAAAGGACCTCTTAATTGTGCAGAAAATCTTGTGATAGATCTGGAGCATCTTGCAGCCAGAAAAATATAGGGGAAAAGGGAGCATCTTGAGCAGATTCAATCTTTGTCCCATATTTATTGCACCTTTGTGTACTTGCCCATTCTTGGTCGTTCATGTGAATATCCCTCATAGGATATTACTCCCCAGAAATATTTCCCCCTATCTTTCCCTCACAAGGTACCACACATAAGTCCATACATCTATATGCATTTCTGCTCAAGTAATGTGTCCCAGCTGATTTTCTACAGTGTGGAAGGGCTGAGAAGGAGACAAGAAGAGAAGAGACAAGAAAAGAAGATCCTTGAGTTAGGCTCTGATATTTTCCTTCTGGAGAGAAGTTTTTGCCATTTTTGTTGTCACTAAGGGGTGAGAAAAAGCAAAATTATTCAGTGGATCTCATGCTGAAAGAAGAATCAATGCTACAACCACAGCACTGTGTCCCAAAAGTTCCTCAATTTTAAAGTTTCAACTTGTGCTCATCAGCAAAAACCTTCAAGAAAAAAGTAGCAGGCAAAGCCATCTTGTAGGCACTCAGCCAAACATCTTTTGTATAATCCAGAATAGTTTCTCTCCCAATTCAACTTCACAGTATCAGAATATTCGCTATTATCACGCTCATCTCTCCTATATTTATTATTATCTGTTGGTTTTCTTACAGTTCTGATCAAAATTATGTGCTTACATCCCTGCATTAGCAGGGTAATCCATAGTGCACCCACAGCACAGTAGGACTAAATAAACACTAAATTTATTTAACACTCAATTTCCCCAGCCTTACAGCCAGTTTGGGGCTGCCAGTGATTATGTGGAGCAATAGTTCTGGGATATCCAGCTATCTCAGATAAACAAGCAATCCCATCCATGTCCTTTATTCTTGCTTGGTGTCACAGCTTCCAGGCAGACTGAGCGGACATGTTTTTGTGATAGATTTTTTTCTGCTAATGATGTAAGACAAAACCTAGAATCCATATGTCTCTTCCTTGCTGGTGAGTTATCTCCAACTCATCAGCTACTCACCAGGG
Source organism: Formicarius rufipectus (assembly GCA_013399695.1). Classification (NCBI taxonomy): domain Eukaryota; kingdom Metazoa; phylum Chordata; class Aves; order Passeriformes; family Formicariidae; genus Formicarius; species Formicarius rufipectus. The sequence goes on from VXAU01003015.1 coordinate 73,748, forward strand.
CTGACAGTATCAGCAAACATCATCAGATTTTGAACCACAGGTCAATTAGACACATTTTTTACACAACAAATTTGAAAATCATTCAAGAAGCACAAACTGCAACATCTTCAAAAACATGATGATGTTTATTAAAAAAAGTTAGTTTTTCAAGTTGTGCACTTAGGGGTATGACACTTTCCCTACTTAAAGATGCCTCAAAGATGCTGAGTTAAATTTTAAATTTTAAAGTAGATAGAAACATACTTGATTCTATCAGCAATGTAACTTGGATCACAATACCTTCTGTCTGGGTGGGATCTTGGTGTTTAAATCAGCATACAAAACACAGAGTGGAGTCTTTCTGAAGTTATGGCAAATACTTCCTCCCTGTACATTATATAGATTTATAGTTTAGTGCACAATAAATCACAATCTTTGCCTCAAAGGCTTTTTAAAAGATTGGTGCCTGCAACAGCAAAACTCACCATGTATGCAGGCACTGGAATTATTAAGCTGTTGTACTCCATCTACTTTATGTCATATACAATTTGAAAAAACACAGAGAAAAGACATTTATCATTGTTCAGAAAGCAACATGGTGATGTCCACGAGTTATTTTCCTAATGTTCTGTTTTATAAAGGCCCTTATTTGTCAATGTGATGCCTCAATCCTACATTTTTTGTTGGGTCACTTATATTTCCTATCCCTTTACCAACACACACTAGCTACCTTTAAAGTGAAAACATTTTTCCACAGAGAAAGTAACATTCTGATTTTCAAAAGCTGTCCAGTGATTTTTTTGTAACTTTTTTGTTTGTTTGTTTTGTTTTGTTTTTCCAAACCTGGTTTTCAAACCAAGATAAATTGACAAATAGCATCAGTCATTCAGCAGATGTCCCAATTGGCATGGAAAGCCCTGCCCCACCCAGTTCCATCTTCACTAAGTTGGGAGGAGAGCATCTCCAGGGTCTGCTTTGGTTACAGACAGGAGGAACTATCCCCTCTCTGCCTGATCCTGACTGGGGTGGAAGACAGGCACAAAACCCTGGACAGACAGATCAAATCTTCTCTTCCTATTCCTGTGACAGCAGGAGGTCAGGTCACTAAGCACTGACTCAGTCCCAAACGTTCTGTGGAAGTCTGGTAACTGGTGCAAGAAAAGGAGAAGATGACCTCTGTTTCCAGCTCATTTGCAGGAAAACAGTTCCTCTGTGCATGGAAAATGTTAAAAGCATGTTCCAGCAGTAAAAAAAGAGCTTTTTAGATACAAACATATATTTGCATTTGACTGATTCCACATGCATTTACAAATCTGTTTCTGTCACTCCTATGCCAGGAGCTGTATTCTGTCCTCAGTTTTGCAGGGCTCCTCACTGATTTCAGCAGTGACCAGACCCGTCCAGCCAGCAAGCCAGACCAGAAAATGGAGAGTACATCTGAACACAGCCCTCTTTACCAGCTGCCCTGCTGCTTGGGCCCCTGTCCTGCAATGGTGCCGTGCTGGGAGCTGTAGTGCCTCTGGGTGCAAAACAGGGAGCCAAAGCAGGACCTGGAGCATCAGGAAGCACAGTCTTCCTACTCCCCTTTCCTCTGAAGAATGGTTTAGCTTTATGGCATGGTCCCTGAGCCCTGCCACTGGGCATCCCTCTCATGCCTCTCAGATGCCACTCTCTTCCCCACGGGCACTGCCTCCATGTCCAGGACATGTCACTTGTCTCACACAGGGGCAGGGATTTATTTCCTGTCCTACAGTTTTCCCTTTGATAACTGAAAAAAAATGCAGAGAGTGACCAATGTGGAGTTTGATACTACATCCTGCAGCACAAAAATACTGTTTTAGAGTTTTCTTCTAAATAATTTTCATTTTCCTAAGTATTTTACATTTTGTATCAGCATTCCACTGAAGTCTGCTGTTTTGCACAAAAGGGCTAGGAGAACAAAAAATAGCTGCATTTTAAAATGCACTGTACTCCCCTAATCTCCTCACGTCTCCTTCCTTCCTCTTTACTTACTTTCTAAAATTCTTCCATACTTTATAAAAAACATATGGTGCTGACTTTACGGTGAGTTTGCTGTCAAAATAATTCTGCTCCACGCTACACAGCTACATTTTGAACTGCTCATGACTGAAATCAGAAGGGAACAGGATCAAAAAAAATTGGTAGCAAAATACAAGACAGTGGACTGTGTGGCAGGTTCTCTGAGCCAGGGAAGATAAACAACTCCACTGGATTTGCCTAGTACAATGAGCTTCATATAGACTTTCAAACAATTTATAACCATAATAGTATCCAGTCCATACTGTTACTCAGTTTCAGTTGAGGAAGCAGATTCAAAACCAGTAATACATCCTTTTTCTGACCTATAGAGCGAGGGCTGTCTTCAGCTTCTGAGCTAAGTAAATCCAGACCTCATGGTCAAGATTGAAACAGAAACCCCTGCTCTTGCTACCAGCAAGAAGGCAGGTACTTCCCAGTCCCTCCTGGCTCGAGCATTCCTCCTCAATGCGGTTTCCCACCATGGAGGGGGTTTCCACGTCTCCTGTCTACTCAGGAGACCTTCCCCAGCTGCATCTCTGATCTTCTGCAGAACCTCTGTCCCCACCTCAAGAGGCCAAACTGCTCCTGTCACGCAGCAGAAAGGTGACACATGCTGGAGTTCCTCTACAGGAGACATTTCGGGGGGTGATTTGCTTTTATCAAGACGATCAAAGAGCAACCTACTGAGCATCCAGCTGCATTTGCTAGAGATTTTCTTCACTTGATATCGGCAGAAAGAGATCAGTCAGCCAACCTTGCCTGTGACTTTGGCTGTGATAACAAAGAGCTGAGGTCCCATTGGGTCAGTTGTACAGTGTTCAAATGAAATCCATGTGCTGAGGAAACCACTATATGACAAAACCAGCAAGGATGCTGCTCTTACAGAGCAAGAAATTAAGCCTAGAGACTGCTGCTCACCATGCTACCACCTAAAATATCTGTAGGCATTTGCAAGTCACAATTCATCTACAGCCTCAGCTGAAATCCCAAAGATAAGGAACAAGCCTGACCAGCTTTAATAGTCAAGACCTTAAAAGGCAATATAATGTTAGGGCCTATCACTAGGGCATATCACTATTTTTAAGGCAGAAGTCCCTACTACAATCAGCCTCCATAATGAATCAGTTTTATTTATCCTCTGAAAAGTAAAATTACTTTTACAAAAACCTGATGTAAGTATCTTAACAGCAGATTACATTGCAAACATTATGAAACGAAATATGTTACCTTTATGAATCAGTGCTTTTCCTCACTGGAATTAGAATTACCTCCTCTCTGCAATCTAAATAATGGCTTCTTACTTCATCATACCCTGCCAAGCCAATGTCACCTCAAAGACTACTATTCTACTCAGCCAAAAACCACTTTGCCCGATTAAATCCATCAAACACTTTCTTGAAGGTCAGTAGAAATGCCATACACAAGACTACTGGAAAATGCTTCACACTAACACAAGAACCTGCACGTTTTTTTTTTTTATGGCAACCACAATTTCCTGTGCAGTTAAACTGCTGGTATGCTCAATGAGGGCAACTTGTCAAAAAACAGCAGATGCTGTGATCTTACCTCCTGGGCTAAGCGGTGGGTCCAAACTGACAGAGCAACAAATAGGTCAACAGCTGCAAATCCAAGAGAAAGGGAAGACCTTCTTATAAAACCAAGCTCCTTGTACGGTTGAGGAACTGCAAAGCAGTATGTCGAAACAGGTTGCTGCGTGATCAGGAAGTTCTTGCTTTTCTGCAGAGCAACTAGTCAAGCCCAAGACTGTGAGCCCAAGGCTGAGTCTAGAGCGGGAAGTGACTGGTGACAAAATATCAGTGTCATAGATTTTGTCTTTATAAGGAAATCTAGCAGTCTCTAACCTCATCACTCCTACAATAGGTCCACTGGTGTGTACACTTCCTCTCATGGTGAGTTCTGTTCTCACTCACCAGGCACATACATGTGTGCACGCACACACAAAATGCCTCATGTCTTTGCTGAGAAAAGCATGGCCTGCACTCCCACTTCATGCTCAAGACAGGGCTGACTACAAAGCCAGGCTGGGTCCCCTGGGGCAGCATTGTCAGGGATGGAAAATCCTCAGCATCTCAGGGCAACCTCTGCCAAAGTTTGACTGTCCTCACCAAGAAAACTTTTTTTCCATGCATGTAGTTGGAATTTCCCTTGATGCAACTTGTGGCCTTTCACTCTCAGTGTGCACTTCTGACAAAAGGCTGACTAGATAGGTGTAGATACCAAGAAGATCCCTCTCAGGCCTCTCCTCTACAGGCTGAACAAATTGAACCCTTTCTGCCGCTTCTCTGATTTGTTGTGATCCAGCCCAGGACCATCCTACAGTTTCTCCAAGCCTATACTGAACAGGGGAGCCTCAAAAAGACACTCCTCATGCCACCTCATGACCGACACAGGATATTTTACACCAGCCTGATGGTTTGCCCCACCTTTTTTCTTACAGACCAAATCCTTAATTATTTCTGTTGGTCTCCATGATATCCTATTAAATGCTGCAATACCTGAGATAGGTAAGAGAGCACCAAAGGGATATAAGCCTTAAATCTAACATCCTACTTGCACAGGAAAACTAGGGGTGGGTATTTCCTTACCAGAGATGTTTGCTTAATGCTCTTAACATCCTCTCTTCAGCTATTACAGCTTGTGCAGAAGATAAGTGAGCAACTCAGAATTTCCACCCTACCATATGGTATTTTTTATTCATATCACTTAGACTGAGCTAAATACTATGTCATCAGCACTGATTCATACTAGCACATACCAAGAGGCACCAGCTTCGTGTGCTCAAATAAGCTTAGAAATACAAGGACAGCAGGGATGATGTTTTAAAGTATGATGGATTTATAAGACTGACATAAACAAAAGATTTTTATATATTTGTCATGTAGACCATGAATCCCTTTTTCTGTCTCGTTACAAGACCTACTGGAAATGACCAAATGGTCATTTGTGGTACTGCTGACAATGTATGATTCTATGACAATGATCCCTCCAAAGTAATTTCTTAAACAGGACAAGATACTGCAGGTTATCACTATGGTACTGATGTCCTAGAAGTGTGTTGAATTGTAACTCTTCAATATAAATAGCTTGCATTTTCCCATGAAACATGCTTATGGTTAGCAACAGGCTAGCTGGTGTCAGGGTGGGATGTACTCTGATACTGAGTTAAACACCCATTACTGTCCTGCTTTAGAAAAACAGTATGCTTGACCTACAGCTTCACTCTTAGGGCCAAGAATACTGATGCAGCTACTTTGAGACTTAGTTGGATGAAACATAACACAGATAAAAGAGAGGTGTTCCTCCAGTTACAGAAGAAGACATTAGGAAACATCTAAGATGACTGTCTAAAAATTAAGTACCATAAATTAATATGCACTGTGTTCAATCACTTGCAGAGGGAGAACTATAAACAGACCACGCCCCTGAGCCACAGCTGAACAAACCCTTCCCCGCTACTGTCACCACTAAAATGCTTCAAAGCCCTGGCCCTTATCAGCCCTGTGCCTGAAGGACCTTCCTTTCCACGTACCTTTTGCAGCCCTGACATTCTCATCCTGTTGCCCATGTAATGCACCAATGCTTCAGTGCAGGTCAGCGAGACCATGTCACTGCAGGCTTCAAACCCTTACATGACTTTTCTCCTCCTCTCCTCTGCCTCTGAGTCAGCCCTGCAGCTTTGAGTGACGGGGTGCTTTCAGTCCCACCTCCTCCACTGCCAACAGGCCCTCACCTTCCTCCCCTTCATCCCCCAGTGCCTTGAGGAGACCTAGAGAGCCTTGGGAAGGATGGCAACTGCCCGTGATCTCCTGCCATCAAACTTGGATATTCCTTAGCAAGGTAAGTGACAACCCAAAAGGCATGCAGGAAGCACTGATCCCACTTTCACCAATGAATGGGAATTACACTTGAAGGATCCAGGGCATCTGCCTAAGGAGAGGTATAGCAGCTTCATCTTATTTGGCAGCCTCAAGGGGGTTTGCAGGGACCCCCAGCTGAGGAGGGAGTTTGGGTCTACTGTAGATGAGTAGTTTGTAGGGAAGCAGATTCCTGTGCCGGCCTTTTTTGGCAGAACCACCTCTTGGATCTCGCATTTTTAACTGTCCACTGCAACCTCCCAAGACCTTTGCCTTCCTGCAGGCTGCTTCTGCTTCAGGAAATCAGTTTCTCTAAAAGCCAGTACCCTGCAAAATCACAATCACATAATGCAACAGCTTCCTTGCCACTGCTGATATAGTAACAGGTTGTAGACGTGCCCTCAATCCAGGAACATACACGGGATGGGAAGAGCGTGGTAGGGAGCAGAGTGGGGACTGCGTTACAGATCTTCCAGGTTGATAATGGAAGCTTCCTGTAGACTTTGCAAAGTGTCTTTGTTTTAATAACAGCACAATTGTAAATGAACTCTTGGAGAGGAAGATCATGGTCCATGAAAAACTAGGGCAAATCAAAATTAATGGAAATTATTTAAAAGTGATCTCATTTAAATAAAAAATATCTTGCTCTTATATAAGTAGAGAGGACCTGATCTAATTCCCACTACAATTTGATGCAATCTGAATGGCATCTTTATTTTGTGTGACCCTGTCCTTGCTCCTGTTAAAGACAGTGACACTTCCTGTAGCCACTAGTGATTTTCATACTGAAATGCCTCTGAACATGGACCCTGAGAACTCAAATACTGTAGAAAGGTAAATGAGTCTTTGTGAAGCAGGAGTATTAGTTTGATGGCATGTGCTCAGGTAAAAGTTGGTAACGTCCCATCAGTGAGACTGTCTACGTTAGCAATGTACCCTGAAATGCTACCTGTGACCTCTGCAGGAGAAAGAATACCAAAGACTGCAGGTTTTGCAGAATGCCTGTGAAAATAAGACTGTTTACAATTTTTCCCACATTACATCTGCCAAAGAAAGCCTTGAGAATGAAAAGCAATGCTGGGTGAACCCACTGAACCTGCCACAACATGGACACTGGTATCTATTGGAGGTAGAATCATGATATCATGAGATATATGTTGGTGCAACAAGACCATCTCACTCTTTGTCTAAATCTCTTCACGCAGGAAGGAGTGGGGCAGACCTACCCCTGCCAGGACTGTACCTCCAGCTGGAGTCTGCCACAGTACCCTCCTTCCCTGAGAAACATGTTCTCCGACACCAGTGCAGCCACCACATTCCATGCCAGGACTCACCAACTCCGCTGGACCTCTTGTACTCGCATTCTTGGTGGCACCCTGCACAGCTGCTGTGTGCAGAGGAGGAGACAGAAGGTAGGGCGGAGGGTGATGGCCCATGCCTGCACAGGTGTGAGTGCAGGGAAACCTCTGCCACACAGCAAATACAGCAGCCTCAAGGGTGAATTAGCAACAAGACATTTGCACTTGGGCAGAAACAGACACATAGGCTTGTATACTGGCACAAATGGAGGGAGAAGTATGTAGAAAGAAGTACTGTCATACTGAAAAGCATATTTTTGGTGGGATAATTCTCTGAAGCAGCAGCTCTTCAAACCTCACCCTCTCCCCTGGATCTGGGCACAGGAACAACCACGAGGAAAATGTCCTGTTAAACCTAGGCTGGGAGACTGGTTTATGATTTTACATGCTTGTGTAGCTTTCAGTTTCCAAACCCTAAACCCTGAAATCTGTCTTAGAGTCTTCTAAGGAAATCCTTCTTTCAGTTTTGCTACGACCTGTCCTATTTGTGAATCAAGATGAGCCACAAAGATCAAATATGCTGTGAGTAGACTGTTTCCACAGAGCAAAGCAAAAGATCACTCCTAATCAGGGAATACAACTCGCAACCAACCCAGAAAGATTTACACTCCCCAAAATCTGTGTGAAGGGGGCTTCGAGAGAACAGTGCCCGCTGGCAGAGGAGGAGAACAGGGCAGTGACTGATTGCTGCTCTTGGAGCAGGTTGTTCCCTCAGCAAAAGTAGCCAAATATCCCTCAGAAACAAAAAGCAGACAGCTCTGAGGCCATGGATGAACTTTGAGCTGTCAGACCAAATTCCTCAAGTCATTTGTTTCAAAGATCTTCTTCACTGAAGTGGCTGAGTGGGCCTGTAAGTTTTCCTTATGGCTCAATCTAAGGCCCTTGCAGAGAGCTTAGCCTTACTTAAAAGTCAGAAGGAACAAGATTAATTTCCTGCAAGCAGTCTGAACTTTGAAGGGGAGGCATTTAAGCAAGTGAAAAATGAAATAACAGGGGGAAAAAAACCTGTAAAAACAAAGCAATTATAAATAAATAACAGGAAAGTGTACACCCCACTTCAAATTTAATAGGCTACACCCAGCTATGAATTATTGATCAAAGCCATCCATTTGCTGCAATGGGTAATACTAGTGAAATATTAATAACAGTGCAAGAGCTAATCTTAGGTTTTACTCAGTAGGAAAGTGACAAGAAGAGGTTGGAGAACCCTTGGCACTGTTAACCCCCAGGTCTGGCTGCAGTGGAAGAAGGGCACATGCCTCTGGCTCTCCCACAAAAGAGTGCAAATCCCACATCTCCAGCAGAGACTGGCAGTGACTCTCCCAGCTGCAAACCTTGTTTCCAGGCAGTTATGGGTCTAGAAGTGCTGTTCACAGAGGCTGTTGCAACAACACTGGCTATCCTGTTTTGGGAGGTTTTTTGAACTCCCATAAAACCAGAGTCTCGGATAGACCCTAGTTAAGCCCATAATGTGTTTTCTAGTTGTCCTCATTTTCTTTCAGTTCAGCTTTGGGATGGGAGGAGAAGTAGGAAAACATGACTTTGGTGGGTCAGCGAGCCAGAGGCTTACAGGAGTAAAAACCATGGAGAAAGGGATGAGGGAAAAAAATTCTTTTTAATTATACTTATTATTTTCACAAAACTGGGAGGAAACAAAGTACTGATTTTTGAGAATCTGGATCTGGCAGAATGTTTAATGGTCTATCTCATGGTTAACCAGCCTTCACATACACTTTCAGCCTCAATCTCACTCAGTTTTTGGTGAGTGAACAGTAGGTGGCTTTGACACGATAGGAAAACAGACTTCCCTAGGCCCCCTCCCTGGCTGCTACGTGGGCATAGGACTCCACAGCATGCCCAGGGTGACTGTCAAGGCAGAGACTGAGCTGTTCTGCTGGCAGCCCAGCCATTGCCAGGCCACTGCCAGAATTTCAAGTACCTGCTGCAAACCATAGTAGGGAAAAAAAAACAAAAACAAACAAAAAAACCCCCACTATTATAAATGTAACTATTCTGCTGAACAACAGTCAGCTTTTTGCCAAGAAAAGAATGATTCCATTTCCTTTGGATCCAGCTGAAAACTTGCACACAAACACCTGTAGGACTGAACAAAATGCTGTGTGCACATATGCCTTCTTGAATACTCTATGTTTTGATTTCTTACGGTTTTAAATGTTGGAAATTTTACATCCTAGGCTGTCTGCTCCACCTTTAACTGAGTTATCTTCTTTTTTTCCAGTCATATTTTAAGAAATCTGTGTTCTTGTATCTCTTCCTCTTTCCTTGGCATGTTTCCTTTTATTGTCTCATTTTCCCTTTGCACATTTTCATTTTTAGTTTTTTTCCTTCTCCATCCACCTCTTGCCATTTCCTCACTCCCATACTCCTACCCTAGCAGTTTCTGCTTGCTTGCTGTCAAGCACTGAAGCCAGCATTCTTTATATTTCTAAGGGTATTCAGCTCAGAACCCCCACTTCTGTTTAGCAGCATCTCGTGTGCATTTTCCAAGCTTGCCCTCAATGGGCCAGAATTTTGCACAGAAACTGCTACTCAGAAACCCTCACAAGTGGCTATTAGTTCCTTGTCAGGAGGGGAAGTTTGCATGTCCCAGGAGGAACTTGCTGAGTTTCTACAGCACATTTGGAAAAAAAAATGTATTTTCCCCCACACTGAGGGGGTTTTGTTTCCAGCCTTGCCACGGTTGTCTTTGCGGAGCCAGTCCTGCTTCTGGAGCTGTATCAGAGGGACTTGTCACCTTCCTGAAGGTGAAGAATGAAAGCCAGCACTAGGTTGTCCATGCCCTGTGCTGAGTGTCAACCTTTAGCTCAGAAGGAACATATCCTGCATCAACTGAAGCTGCAGGGAGATAAAACAAAAGACTCCAGGTTTTTTTTGGTGGAGGCACTAGTATGGAAATCAAACACAGGAGGTATCTCTCTACAGTTGCCTGAAAGGATGTTGTAGCCAATTTAGGGTCATTCTCTTCTCACAAGTAACGTGCGACAAAACAAGAGGAAACAGCCTCAGGTTGTGCCAGGGGAGGTTGAGATTGGATGTTAGGGAAAATTTCTTCCACCAAAGGGTTGTCAAGCACTGGGACAGGCTGCCCAGGGAAGTGGTTGAGACACCAGCCCTGGAGGTATTTGATAGAAGTGTAGATGTGTGCTTTGCAACATGGTTTAGTGGTGGAGTTGACAGTGCTGGATTTACTGTTGGACTTAGTGCTACTTTAAAGGTCTTTTTCAACCTAAACGATTCTGTAATTCTTTGATTCTGTGATCTGACATTTTCTCAAAGGTCATGAATCCAACAAACTCTTACCTGTTACATCTCTTATTTTTGGAAAAGGCATGTGAACAAATCTAGTCCCAGCAATGTTTTTACATAGTGATTAAAAAAGCTCTGAGTCAGAGCTTGCATTTGGGTTTAATCTCTTTCATGACACATATAAACTAACAAATATGAGAGGAAAAAGATTAGGAAGAGGGAGACATTTCTGCTCCTCTCTGCTGCTATCAATCACAAACACCAATTACAACTGGCCCCACAAAAACCTTCCCTCATATTTTCACTATCAGCATTGCTTATCTCAAGTAAGTAAAGCCCAAGCTTTTTCTTGCATTTTGGTTTTGGGGTTTTCTTGGGGTTTTTTGTTTTTTTGTTTCATCTTGGTGGTCAAACACCTTCCTCTCCTACTGGCTGCTATTGATGTCTCTTGGCAGCTCAGCTGAGATAAGGCTAGAAAAGATGCGTATACATACTGCAAGGCAAGTGAAGGATATTCACCTAAAGGCATGTTCCTAATCTTGAAGTGTCTATAAAGTGGTATCTGGGCTTTGACAGTAACAGTGGCCAAGATACACCTGAGCAAAAGTCTGAGGCAGCCTCAAAAAGTTTTAGCAAATAACGCATTTAGCACCTGACTAAAATATAGTCAGGAAGACCATCAATATTGGAACAGGAGTTAAATTAAAAATCCCACAGAAGGCACATGCTGTTAAAGAGAAAAATGGACTTTAATTTTTGTCACTGCTAAAAGTGAAAGACTTTTGAGGGAGCACAGAGAGAGGGAAGATTGAACCCTCGAAAGCAAGTACCGACAGTGAAGTGTCGGATGCTTATCAGGTGGCATGAGTTTGCTGACACAGATGCTGCTTGTGTTGCTGTGTGTGGGTATCATACAGGAGCTGCCTGCACTGCTAAGGCACAGGCAGAGCACATCCACAGACAAGCAGAGGAATTTCTTGTTTCAGCATGCTCACTTATCTGCTCCATTTTCTGTGCCATTGTGGTCAATGCAGTCTGAAAGCTAATGAGGCAAAGTCATGAGGTATGTTTTCAAATGTCAGAAGACCCAAAAAAAGCCCTAAATAACTGTTCTTGCAAAGGAGAACAAAATATTACCTGGACTGTGACCTTAAGACACATAAAACAAACATTAATTACTTTTTTGACAAAGCATTCAAGAGGCACAGAGGAAACTGAAATGTTGAATAATTCAGTAGCAAAAACTCTATAACTGTATTCATATTGTGTATGTGTGTTTGTCAGTGGTATCAGGAATTTAGAAACTAATGCCTTCCAGGAGAAAAGCCCTGTGCTATACAAGTGACAGTAACAATGGCCACTTTGCCCTTTTTGCTCTCACAAATCATGGAAAAAGAACAAAGTCTTCCAGAAAGCTGCTCAAAAATCCTCTGCATAAACAGTACAAGGAGCAATAGTGTTTGGCCCTATTAATCCCTGCATGCCACTGTATAAACACACAGACAAAGGCATCTTTGCAGGTCACGCCCAAGTCAACAGTGAGGTCAATTTTCCCAACACTCACTGACCTGTAGGGACCAGGTGCACACAACCCATCACCTAAAGCAAAACCCCAAAAGGGACAGTAACACTAGCCCTGCTCCCAGCTAGCTTTGCTGCCCAGCTTGAGTCACTCATTGTAGAGCTGAGCCAATGAGCAGTAGGCTTTGGAGATGATCTTGGGCAGATCTGTTTAGCCCCTCCTTGGATATTTATCAGTGCTTCATTCAATGAATGGCAAGATCCATCAGCTCTGAGTTCAGCTCCTCCCAAACAGCAGGGACTTAGACCCTGGAACATATTCAAGATGAAGGGAAACCTCTGCAGATGATACGACTGGCCAGCTTACGTTGCGACCCGTAAGCAGGCAACTGGCCAGTGTGAACAACAGAGGCACAGTCAGCAGTCCCACTGTTCCTCACCCTGGCCAGGCAGATGAGGCTGTGCCAAGGACAAGACATGGTCATGCAGGGAGCCAGGGGCTGGGATTGCCCCAGTGAGATAGTGCCTGTCCTGTGGCAGCAGGAGGGAAGGGGGAAAGTTGGTGGTCCATGGACAGGAAGAGGACGTAATCAGACCAGCTTCCCAAATAGCTGAGAGCCACTTATGAAAGCATACTCTCTGCTTTGGTCTCCTCTGCACAGCCCTTTCAGGTTAACTGAGTGTGCACAGAGGAGGGATAGGCACAAGGATTAATATCTGAGTACTAGGATTTTTTTATGTCAGTATGAGATCATTTCTTCCCGTAGCTCCAACATCCTGCAGTGCCAGAAGCATTTTGCATGTTTCAAGGACACGAGGGCTGAACTGAAAAGGTTGAATTGTAAATCCTTGTAGATCTCCACAGCCAAGAGTATCTACACATCCACATTGGTGCTGTCAGTCCTATTCTGCTGGGCATGTTCCCAATGAAGAGCCTGGCAACATGCACAGACTGGCTATGGAGTCCATCTCAAAACTTGGGAAAAGGTACCAAAAGCCACATTGCTGCTCAAGGATGAAAACAGCCTTAGTCACTGTGAAATGCTGGCCAGAAACCATCCTCTCTGGCACCTCAGGTTTGCACAGAGGAATGTGTAATGCAGCCAAATTTTTTTTTTTCCAGAATGCTCCTGGATGCTCAGCTTTTTTTCCTTCACATCACTGTCTCTTCTTTTTTCCTAGATCTGGCTTCTACAAAAGTTCCTGGACCCTCCAGGCACTGTGGTTCCAGAAACTGAAGAAAGACAGCGGAGAAGAAAGAAATCTTCCCTAAAGGTCTTGCACTCTGCCAGATGACACAGAGAGAGAGGTAAGAGAAACCAGACAAGAGACAGACAGAAGGATGGTTTCTCTACCACCATAACTCAGAGAGCTGCAAAGGGTGAGGAAGAAGGAAGGCTTTTTCAATTCCCTTTGCTAGCCTGGGCTGAATGTCAGGCACACAGGAGAGGTGAAATGAGACTGAGATAAAAGATTAGCACAAACCATCAAACAGCTCGAGGGAAAGAGGGTTCAGTGTCAAGAGTGGCAGGAGCAGTCTGCCTGCTGGTTAAACTCACTTTTGCTCATTTAATGCTCTTTCAGGCATTTCTGTGTCTTTTCCCACATGGTGAGTTATGAGCTTGACATGAGCAGCAATTGAGTTTCTGACACAACAGTAACTCTAAAACCTTTTCTAAGTATTACTATGAAAAGTATCTAAGTTTCAGGTTTAACTAAATATGTCCTTCAGCCCTTCACAGCATTATGTATTATAGGAATGAGTAGTGTTTAATGAAATATCCATTTTAGCTGTCAGAAACACTGCACAAACAAACTACAGCCGAGACAGGCAAAGATCTCACACTGAAGAAAATCCCACCAAGTGGCCTAGTTCCCCTCCCTCTTATGCACGTGAGCTGTGCCTGCCACTGCAACAGGAAGAGAAAAAAAACAACTGTTGGGTGGGTCTGATGGCCTGCAACAATCCCCCACAAAACCAATCTTCTCCTGATTCCTTTCTCAGAGAAGCAAGACCCACCATGCTCCTGTACAGCACACGGGTACTGTAATGCATCCTCAACTGCACCATGCAGAATCTGGCTTGCAAATCACAATTAAACAAAGGTTTGCAAGTGCCTTTGCAAAGATTAGATTTAGTTCACCCCGTTTACAATTCCACGGTAGTTTCAGCTGTATGTTGTAACCTCTGTTTCCTCCATTGCTGAAGAGTTGTTACCTTTCATTTTAAAAGTACTTCCCTTTACCAGTGAGATTTCAGTACTGTGGGTTTTCTCTCCTTAAAGTCCAGGCACAACTTTGGAAAGCATATTTCTGGCCACAGCACATGGGGACAGCTGGCATATGAACCATGATGCTACAGCTACTCTATGCCTAAGGGTATGTTCCAGTAATGAGTACAGGAGATGTTGACTCATGAATGAGAAAGAAATTACTGTGCATTTACTAAGATCCCATGCACCAGCTGCTCTGCAGCCTCTCCACAAAACTTTGTAGTCTCCCTTTCCTCCCAGCACACACTGCATTCTCAAACCACAGCTTTTACTAAAGGGCATATTTTCAGCAGGTCTTCCTACCCACCTTGCAAGTAAGTAAGAATTTAAGCAAAAGCTGTATTCTTCTGGCCTGCATCAAAAGAAGTGTCAATGGAGGTGATACTCCCCCTCTACTCTTCTGTTACAAGACCCCACCAGGAGTGGTCCAGCTTTGGAGCTGGGAGTCCATTATAAGGACATGAACCTGCAGGAACAAATCCAAAGGAGGACCATGAAGATGATCAGAGGGCTGGAGGACCTCTCCTATGAAGACAGGCTGAGAGAGCTAGAGCTGTCCAGTCTGGACAAGAGAGGACTCCAGGGAGTTCTTCTAGCATCCTTCCAGCACCTAAAAGGGACCTACAAGAGAGTTAGACAGAGAATTTTCACAAGGGCATGCTTTAAGCTGAAAGACAACAGGTTTAGATTAGATATTAGGAAGAAATAAGTTACTGTGAGGGTGGTAAGGCACTAGAACAGGTTGCCCAGACAAGTTCTGGATGCCCCATGCCTGGAACTATACAAGGGCAGTTTGAATGGGGCTTTGAGAAACCTGGTCTAGTAGAAGGTGTCCCTGTGCATGGCAGATGGTTGGAACTAGATGATCTTTAAAGGTCACTTCCAACCCATTCCATGGTTCTGTCCAGAATTTCTGAGACAACACCACTGCATGGATTCTATGCACTTGAGCCAACACAAGAGTACTCTCAAATCCCACCACAGATTCCTCTCTGAGAGGAAGGGTAAGAGGGTCAATACATGGCAGATACACGGTAGTCACAGCCTAAGGGGATACCTCTCTTGCAGTTACTACGATTTTTGGCTACCACTGGTTGCACAAACCCATTTAGTGCATGTTGACAATGAAGGCAGAGTAGTGCAGAAATTCTGTGAATCTGAAAAACAATTGAGTCTGCTTAAAGAAGTCTAGCACAACCAAGCTGCTGCTGACTAATCTATTCTACTTCTCTTATTAGAAAAAAAAAAAAAAAAGGCATGTATTTAATATCTGTGTCTGAGAGAGTTTTCCCACAGTTTGAAATTGTGGTCTTATCACTGGATGGTTGTTCCTCTTCTGACCTTCTGCTTGTCTATGGGACACGTAATTCTGAAAGATGCTGGTGAAGACTGGACATTGAGATGCAAATAAGAAATGCAGACACAGGCAAATCTTACAGGAGTTTGAGGGTGGGTCTAAAGACTCTCTAGTAAAGTAATTTTCCTACTCTGATTGACTATAATCTCTTTCTAATTTTCTGGGAAGTATTTCTCCTTTGGTGTATCTTTGGTGATCTAGCAATCTCTTTGAGGCAAACAGACAATATGAGAACTGTGTTACAATATAACAATAAAGAAACTGCTGCCTCATTGTGTAAAATACTTAAAATTGTTAAGAAGCAAAATGTGCAAAATAGTATTTTTTCATGCAGGACTTTTTTATTTATTTCTCCCAAATACTTACACCTCCAAGACTACTCAAAACCCAACAACTTTTGCAAATATCAGGCTTCCTACTGACATGCATATTCAAAGTCAGCTTCTTTCTAAAGAGTTTGTTGTTGATGATAGTTCTGAGAGACACTCCTTCCCGAGCATGGGAGACTTTCAGTGGCCAACAACCCCACCTCATCAGGAAGGGAGTAGCATGGTGTTTCTTTTTCTGCTCTATTGCCCCCTGGGACTCCCTATCCACATGATTCTGTTGTTACTGCACCATTTCATAGGCAGCAGATGCTCCCAGGCTTATCAACTGATGGCACCTCAGGTAACCCCCACCAGGCAAAGGGGAGCCTGTTCCCACACTCAGAGATGACTTCTTTACAGGGGTAACCCCACCAGCCACCTTGACAAGGAATTTGGGTACCTGGTGAGGGGGATGCTTCCCTCTGATTTTCTGCCTTTTCAGCAAGAGGAACCCATCCAAGCTGGGAGTTACTCTGCCTGGCCTTACAACAGAGCTGTAAGTTAGTGAGGACCTCTCTGATGATCTGGATCCAAGAATAGAGCTATAAGGAGAAACTAAAGGTTCTTTTAAGAACACATAATCTACATCATTTTAATTCATAGGCAAAAATAAATGAACTGATGGTGCTCATTGCATGTCCCTGCTCATGCTTCCTGTGTTAATCACAGTTCTGACTAACTTTGCTCATTAAAGACAAGCTGATCAAGTCACTAACATGCAAATGACCTCACTGTGCCAGAAAATGTAATTGAAGCTATTTTTACTTATGTTGTGTTCCTCTGCTATTTTCCCTAACTCTGAGCAGAACTGGGTGAACTCTGTGATTCTAGAATGTTTGGATGTCTTAAACTGGGTATTCTGAAAACTAAGTTTTACTTTGAAGACTCTGACCTGGATACACCTGTGAAAAAAATGAACATCAAAGTCATGACACCCACCTGTACATAATGGCAGCAAAACACATGGGGAGAGGAAGAAGAGAGAAACTGTCTCTTCATAGAATGTCATGGAAGCAAGGACTGTATAAAAAAAACCAACATGGCAAAAATGCTAGCAAAGTTTGCTGATACTTGGTACCAATGCTTTTGAACTTAAAAGTAGGATAACAGATGGATAGTTTGTTAAGAGATTTTGAATTATGGCATAATTTATTTATTTTCTTGTAAATTCAAAGAAGCATTTGTTTGCAAGATACACTGATATCTCATCTTTGGAGTTCTTCCCACAAGCAAAAGAAAAACTATATTGACAACTTCCTGGAGTCAATCATTCAGGAACTTTTCTATATAAAAATCACAGAATGTTCTCATGTTTCTTCACATAATCATGAAACAAAGAAGTTGCTTTTGAAGACACTATTTTTAGGTATGTTTTCACTGATTCCACTTCAGACTTCTGCTTAAGAGCAGACACTGAGGTTTGTTTCCTTGTTATCTAACATGATGACCATACAAAACTACTAAAAAAACAAAAATAAACCAGTAACTGGCCTTTCCTCATATTTTTTCCCCCACTCAATTTTTCTCTTACCCAGCACACAGGCTCCCTTTTACCAGTACACACAAAAAAATGAAACTTTTTTGGTTTATTTTTCTGCCTGGAGAGGAATAGGCAATTCAATCCCAACATGGTAACACATATTTGTAAAAAGTTAACAAAACTGCTTTTATTTCAAGGTTAGGCAACAAAACAGCATGGTGACAGGAACTATAATGAGGAAAGACATTCCACTATGAGAAATACAGCTATTTCTGTTCTAAGGGAACAAAAACAGTTTGCAAAGTAGCCAGTTCTCTGAAACAAATACTTTTTACCTCTGCATTTACAGTGCTTTACCTTTAGGGAAATCGGTTCCAGAATGATGCTGACCTCCTTTTCCAAAAGCTTTTCAACTTTCCGATTTAAGTATGATGTAAATGGCATGTGCTGCCACACTGCTGCTCCAAATACTCTGACACTACAGTTCTAACCATGCTTTTCCACCTTGTGCTCCACAGTTTAAATAGGTGGAGAAGAAAAGACTGTGTATATGTTGGTTGGATGGGAAGTCTGGAGCTCATCTATCCAAATCTCATACTCAGTGGGTTACATTAAAATTCAGTGCTACAAGGCAGGAAACTTCCCTGACCTAAAAGCATGCTTGCTTAGCTCATACATATGACTGTACCCAGATAAAACAGTTCACTGTCTGCTTGAAAAGGGCTTGCAAGAGCAAAATGAAATGTGTTGACCTTCTTCTGAGATCTTCTTTAATGAAAAAACGCTGCAAAACAACTTCAGTGCCTTCCTGAAACAATAGTAGTCAAGGGCATACATCCACAATCTATTACAGGTTTACCAGTGCTAAAAAATAGCAACAGGAAAGGAAGAGTAAATATTGAAGGTTCAATAATGAAAACCAGAAAAAATACATAAATTTTAAATGAGGGAAATATGTTAAATATTGATTTCAGAGTAAAACTCTAGGAAAAAGGAGTCTAAGGATGATCATAATATAAACCGATTAAAGTAGATTAAAAAACAAATTAGGCTTACTCAAAATGCTTATTCAGTGGGCTGCTTTCTGCCTATAAGAAATAAAGGCACTAGCAGTCTTCCTGTAAGGGAGAAGGAAATGAGTACACTGTAAATAATAAGGTTCGGGTCACTAGGTAAGAGAGAAAGGAAAAGAGGAAGCCTACAGACTGCAGACATTTCCATGGGGAATATTCCTCTCCCTAACACTGAACATCCAACTCAGAGTTTTAAGCCCGCATGCAGTGGGACCAACTTCAGGGCTCTCCAGAGATGGCTGGATCAGGGGCTGTGCCCACAGGCAGCACAGGGCTCTCTGAAAACAACCAAAATACCGAGAGAAAAGAAGTAAATGTTTCCTTTGCGGAGTTCATGATCAATTTAGAAATCTATCCCTCAAGTCCCACTTGTAATGCTATTGCCAATTTGTGTTTCTTCTAGCTGTGTGCTCCCTGTATTGATGATCCTAAAGGACAGTAGGAGGACTGGCAGCATGGTCCTAGCTTCTTCTTGATGAAATTCATTCCACCTTGGCAACCCACATGGTTACAACTCATTTCATCCATCCTTTAAAACTGAAATGTGGATTCTCTAATAACAAGCAAGAGGCTAAATTCTGATGAATGGTTGTATTTTCCTGAGAAAAACCTGCAGGTTATCTGCAAAGTATATAAATGCATAAATAAATAAGTTTGGTTATTTAGCAGTACTATGGGTTACATATGTGCATGCAGAGCAGTAAAAGACATTTGGCTGAGTTCCTCCATTTGATCTCCCAGCATGTGCTCCCAAAAAACATTGTCTGTGGTTCCTCACTGCTCGTTTCTCTGTCTTTGTACAGATTATAAGAGGGCATAACTTTTCTGAGGACTTATTTTTTTAGCAAGGGCTACCTGAAGTTTGTGTTGCACATATGAAAATTCAGGAATTGCAGGTCTATTACAGAGATGGCAATGGGATCATAGAAACATAGAATAGTTTTGAGGGAGAAATTAATGGTGAGGAAGCACTGCATGATGTGGTAGTGGGGTAAATGAAGCCTCATCTGAGTTTCATCTTGTTTTCTAAATCACAAATAATGTGTATAGCATACTCCATTGCTGCAATGGCACTATTGCTAACCTCACTCACAATTAGTACATCTTAACAATTGTCAAAGGAACACAAGTGGTTATTTTGGAAGCAGCTGATGGCAGAATCATCCCACCAGTAACCCAAGACAGATCTCTGGCAAAGACTGCTGGGGACCTGGGCTACAGACCCTCCCATGTCTTGTCATACGACCCAGCTGCTGTCATGGCCCCTGCCATCACTGTGGGAAGGGTCTGGAACAGGAAATAGAAAATCGATGCTTTCCCACCAGAGAAAACTCACACAAGCCTTTGACTGAGACAGTGGTTTAAGCACAGCTCTTGTAACTAACTCTCTTTTATGCTGAAACAAAAAAAGACAGGACTTGATCTCAGAAACACAAAGGAGACCTTATTTCTCTCATCTGAAAAGAGAAAAAACCCAATCCCACTGAAGCCTGGAAAAGTTTTGCCAGGAATACCTATAAGGAAAATTTCATCCTCCTTGTAAAATACAGGATGCAAAACTTCCTCAAGAGAGGAAGCTAAGTCACCCTCTTGTATTCAATGAGTAGAGTTTTCAGTCTGGGATCCACATACTCCCTTACCTCTGGTCCATACCGACACTGCTGCAGAGCCGTGAGATGGCACTACAGGAAAGGTTTCCCCTACTGCCCCTGCCAGCAGGACCTGGCCAATGGCAGGAACACATGCAAAATGTTTCAGTAGGAAGATTCTGGTATCCTTTGGGTATCCTCCTAGCCTTCCTCAGGGTGTCATCTTCAGCACATACACCTACATCTGACCAAGGGGCGTGGCAGTGTGTCTGGGCTCCCAGATTTGGATGCTCACTCTGGCTGTACTCTAACTTCAAACGCAAAGGCAAACACAAAAAACACCCTCATTCTACCTCTGACTGAAAGGGGTGCCAGGGAGGGCAGTAGGGTGTCCCACCAGCCCCGAGCTGGTGCAGACACAACCATTGCAAAGACAGTGACACCAGCAGTCCTGCCCAAAAGAGCTCACAACTCAGTGGGGGAGAGCTGCAGTTCCACGTGGCACACATCACATGTATTTGTTTGTCATGACGTTTTGCTTTGAATCTTGCACTGCAAAGCACAAAAGCCAATGGTAAAATAAATCACTCAGACACAGTATTGATTCTTGAATGATGATTACATAAAAAAAAAAAGTAAATGCTTTGGTGTGTTACATAAATAATTCGCCTCGGGCATCTATTATGCATGTTGCAACCGTACCTTTAATTTCATTTATGCAGCTTCTTTTGAGGAAAGACATCCAAATTTTTCCTTCAGTCTATTCCACTCACTTTATGCAGTAAGGTGCGTGCAAAGGAAGAGGAGAAGCAGAGGAAAGAGAGGGAAATTGATTGCTGCCAGCCTGGTAGGGAAACGTTAACCTTGCAGGCAGGAGACAAACAGCAGAGTCATCTGCAACATGCAAACCAGCTTCTTCATTTCCATAGTGAGGCAAAGGAACTGCCCTTCAGAAATGTTTAGAACTATTACAGCTATAAAGAAGTTTACTTTAGTGGGACCCTGTGGACAAAAACAAATTTTAAAAATAAATACTAAGACTAAATGTATCAGCTAAGCAGTTTTTGACAGAGAAAACTATTCTAGGTGGTCAGTGTTCATATAACAGAGATGCAGACTACTCATCAGTCTCTAAATGCAAACTCAAGAGAACATTTTCAGCTATCAGAGATGCTAAAACTGCCTCCAATTCAGCATCCTGCCTCCACCCTCTCCCGCTGCTCTCCTATCCTATATTTCTAAGTCACCCTCAAAAGACTTTTTACCCAGACAACATTTCTATCACACTTGATCAAACGGGGCTTGCTCAAATCAGGACTGCGGTGTCGGGCCTATTTCTCAAAGTAATTACACTGAAGACCTTTGGCTCAGGTCGACCCCATCTACAAGAAGAAGCACCAGCTTTACACCTGCTATCCCACCTAGTGCAGTCAGCGGCACTGCCGTGGTAGGGCAGAGCGTGAGGTAAAGTGCAGAGAGCCTCCGCTTCCACCCCTGCAATTCAGTCCGCTCCCCGCGCACCGCTCCGCACCCGCGTCCTCAGCCTCACACCGCGCCCCGTGCGATCCCCGCCCGCCCGCACCGCCGGGATTCCCGCACCGCCGGGATGCCCGCATGGCTCCTGTCAGTGGGAACAGTCACCGCCGGGATTCCCGCACCAATCGCCCCCGGCCCGCCCCGGGGAGAGTCACTGCCGGGATTCCCGCACCGCTCCCACCGATCCCGCAGCGGGAACAGTCACCGCTGGCATTCCCGCACCGCTCCCGCAGCGGAGACAGTCACCGCCCGCCCGGCGGCCGCTCTTCCCGAGCCCTCCCTGGCGAGCGGCGGGGGATCCGTTTAATTGTAACTTTAATCTCTTTTTTTTTCCGGGAGCACCGAGGGGGAAATAGTAACAACAACAGCAACAATAATAACAGCAACAACAATAACAATGATGATGCTGATAAACCCCATCATCATCATCATCATCATCTCCTCCACCTATCACTCACAATTACAGGGAATAGTTACCAGCGAGGAGCGGCGCAGCAACAGGCGATGCCGGCAGCGGGGGGCGGGAGCGCTCCCGCTGCCGCAGCCCCTCCGCCCGCTCCCACCGGCGCCGCCGCCGCTGCCCCGCCCGCCCTCCATGTGGACACGCCCCAGGACACGCCCCTTCATCCGAAATCGTTCCCAAGGCCGGCGTCCTCGTGTAGTACGCTGGACAGTCACTGGACCGCTCAATAAAATGTTGATTTTCAGGGTGTCTCCACAACGAGTTCTGTAACCCTAGTTAATAACCCTAACCTGGTTTTGATACTGTGCAGCAGAAAGTTCCTGATATTTGGCCATGGTTAGAGTAGAATACAACTGTATCCCGGCTTCTCTTGATCTACATCTGCAGTCAGTCTGTGCCATTCTCTCTCTTCATGGTATGTTTGCTCCGAATGGGTGTGTCCCCCCCACCATCTTCTCCTCCCTTCCCGGCCTTCAGACCCTGACTTTGCTCTTCTCCCACAGCATGGAGAGCTGGCAGCATTCATCACAGACACATCCTTCCTTTGCTCCTGTATCCTTCACCAGGCTGAATTTTCTCACGTCTAGTTTTTCTTTTTCCCTTCCACAGCATTGATGAGTCTTGCTGGTTCAACCGTCTGGAGCCTTGAACTAGATTACACCTGCAATAGTGACTACAGCTATGTTTTTGTGGTCACAGCCTTTATACTTTCCTGTTCTGCTTTAATTTTGAATTTTTACCTAGAATCTCACCAAATATAATAGTCAATTTTATCTTGCAAGAAAATCATGTTCCATCCCTTTGACATCCCCTTCTGTCTCTAGTAGCTTGAATAACTCTACTTTTCTTCTGTGCCAGAAGCACTAGGATTTCTTATCCAAGTGGAATTTGTTCCACTGCCTCCTGAGTCTGCTGCTTTTCTTCTTATCAGCCCTGCTCATCTCCATAACTTCAGATTTCCTCTTGTGCTTTCACCTCCTTCCCTGTCTCTGAGCCAAATAAATTTGCTGTGTGCACTCACTATCAGGAATTCTTTCACTCTACTTCCATCCTAGGCCTTCATTTCTTTTCAATCTGTTCTCTCATCAGGAATTTTGCAGGCAGTGCTACTCAAGGCACCGATGATTTCTTCTGAACCAATTCTGTCAACATTTCTCACCATCCTTGATCCATCAGCCAATTTCAACACAGATTACCTACAAAAGAGAGAAAACAGTGCCCTAATTGGGTGTGCACTCTATGTCTTGTTAGAAGGAGGCCCAGATGTTGCCCAGAAGGGTCGGTTGTGATGTTTCCAACCCTTGGGGACACCTCTTAGTAAACTGACCAGACCTCATAGTTAACCCTGCTGTGAGCAGGAGGTTGGACTAGAGACCTCCTGAGGTATCTTCCAAGCTGAGTTACTTTCTATGCAGTGATTCATATAGCAGGTGCCAGAATCCTTATCTTGAGGAGTAAAGGACTGGAATGCTAAGTTGCAGTGCATCACTAGGGAAGTACAAACAGGGTTTGTAGTGTGTTTTGTTCCTGTTCTTCAAACTGAAATTCTTTGGCTTTTTAAGAAGCCTTGCACTGGGGGAGGAAGGAGAGCTATTGTTATGGGGTTGTTTGGTGTAAGTTTGTTTGTATTTAATATTATATATTTGTTTCCTGCGCCTCCAATCTATTGCAATGGTACTGTCTCCAGCCTCTGGTTAACATCATGAACCATTTTTGCATCGTGATATCTCATCTTGTTGCAATGTTTCCCCATTTATTCAAACTCAGCATGGTTATAACTGAACTCCAGGCTTCCTTTTCAAACTTTCCTCTGTCTTTCTCCACCTCCTTGTTTAACTGCCATTCAAGTCCATGAACTAAGTTTCAAATCTGAACTCACTCCTTCTTAAAGACTTCAGGACTGTCCTTGCTCTTTTCATCAGAGTATTTCGTTTTCTTTCCATCACACTTTTATATAACATTACACTTCATTTAAATTAATCTTGTCCACATGAAAAATTGCACCAAAATCTCAGATTTATGTACTTTCTAATTACCTAACTGAAAACATTTTTGCCTAGAGATGTCCTTGCTTCTAGCTATGTGTGACAGTTTTCTTAACTTCGTAAATCTTTCTGTGAGCCAGTAGCTTCCTGATGGCACTTTCAATTTCTCTTCAAAGTCACCTTCATCAGTGCTTTCCCTTCTCTGTTTTCTTTCTGATTTCCAGAGTCTTTATACTGTGTGATGTCTCAGATATATTTAGCCTTACAAGGAAAAAAAAATATAACCAGCAAACTCTGCAATTTAGGATGCAGATAATCTTGAAAATTGTTGTGAATCAGAGATTTGCTAAAATTTGCTACTATTTAGAGAATTTCTGAAACCAAATCAGGGATTCTTTGATTAAAATCAGTGTCATTATATGCATTCATAAACTAATAGGAAACTAGAATGAAGCATAAAATTGCTACTTGCAGACTCAGCCTTTTATCAGAGTTAACAGTTGTTCTTATTAAACCTGTTTATCCAGCAAAAAACTGCGTCTGGGAACTTTCAGGACGGTTGACATGGGGCATTTCTGCATTTTATTGTTCATCCTTTAGCTCAGAGATTAAAAACTCTAATTGCCTCACCTTTTGTGACAGAGGTCATAGAATCATAAAATTCTAGAATCATAGAATATCCTGAGTTGGAAGGGACCCACAAGGATTATCAAGGTCCAACTCGTGGCTCTGCTTGATCACCCCAAGTGCTGAAAAACATGCTTTAATGAAAGCATTTGAAGTTAATAGGCTTTTTTTTTTTTTTTAGCATCACCAATTTATTTCCTGAAACAGTAATGATAAATAGAAAAACTGTTGAATCAGTTTTTTGGCCACTTCTCATGTTTCATGACTCTTTTATCACCTGATTTATCTAAGCAGTCATTTATAGCTTAGCAGCATAAACTAGAGATGACTATTTCTTTTGTCTTGCTTTGTGCAATTTTTCTAATTTTTGAAATATCTTCAGTCATCCATCAGTAGCAAAGGATAAGCAGGAAATGGTTGAGCAGCTGAAACTGCTTCATAGACCTCTGCCTCCTAAGCTGCTGCCTAAACTGTCTGCACCAAGGGAGAATGTTGAGAAAGGTAAACTGCACAAGGGCAGTTCCTGTAGTGCATTGTTAAAAATTCCATGTGTGCTCTAAAATTAGCATAGAAGAAGATAGACTGGCAGTTAAGTGGCCAGTGCAAAGCAGTATGAATGAGACTGCAGTATGACCCCTATGACCTGCATCTCGTTGGGAGACTCTTCATGTAAATAGGGGAAGAGTCTTCTGGGCAGATTCCAGAAGCTGAGTTTTCCACCTATCAGACTTGAATACTACACACTGGATAACAGAGGCATTCCCCCTAGCTCATCAAAAAATATGAGAGATAACATGAACAACTGCTGGCATCAAGAAAAATTAAATTAGATCACATGCAGTCAGACCACGGGAGAAGGGACATACTACCTACATTCAGAAGAATTTTTCTTAAAAATGTCATCTGGGGGGATGGTCCCACTCTTCTCAGACCATACATCCCTGTGAAAAAGACATAGCTTACATTATTTTACATGCTTCGGGGATTTCTAATTAAAACAAAGGACTTGCCATGCAGTGTGCTTCAGAAATAAGCAGGTATTTTATATGCTTAAATATTTGAATGAAAAGCTCTTTCCAGTTTATAAAAAGTAGCTATTGATTCAATATTTAAGAACTAACCTTTCAAAATAAATGTGCAAAACAGTAACATGATCCATAATCTAAACATTTTTAACCTAAGTAATAAAAAAATAAGATGGAAACTAGGCACCACTCCTGAAAACAGATCTGTAGAGAGGGACCCTGGCATTTATACAGGTTCACTGACTTCTGCCAACATCATCAGACCCCAGCATCTGCTGTAGAAGAGCAGTATACAATGCGAAACATCTTACAATGTTTTTTGGTCAGATCAGCACAGTAGAATAAAGCTGGAGCATGAAAAAAACAATGCTGTCCCTATGAACCAAGTTAGAGACCAAATCAAGTTTTGTTTTTTCTCCATCTAGCTTTTGTAATTCTGTAGGAGTATCTAAGTAGCTAAAACTCCTCAATCTTCAAATAGTCAGCAAGGCAGGCAAAGAGAAAGAAAACACATCAAAATAATTTTGTGATACTTGAGTGAAATGGCAAGTAATTTGAATTATCATTTTGTTAGAATACTGATGTAGTATATTTGTTATTATTACATAGTATTAAAGAAAAGAATAAATAATCTATTAAAAGTAATATCTTTATAACAGTATTAAAAATAGTAAAGAAAATTCAGTTAGAGAAGTAAGGTTGAAATGTCAGATAATACAATTTTTGTTCCCTTGATATTATTAGACCCTTCCGAATATTAGTTTGAAAGATTGGTAAAATATGTTTCTGAACAATACAGTTCCTGTCTGGCACTTGGCTCGCTACCAAAGCTGTGTTTCAATGATTTAAATAATTTTAAAAATCATAGATAAACCTTTTATCCTGCAACAAAGTTCTGTTGTGATGGCTCTTGTTGTAGTAGTACTTACTAGTGATGAATGCTGTTTAGATTGTATATTTATATAGTAAACATGACAAGAATCTAAGAGCTTGCAGTAAAGCTTGTTCAAGGATCATTTCTCCGAATGTAAATATCACCCCTGAAGGATATTTATACAGCAGCATGTCCATTGATCAGCAAGCAACACTTCACCAATGGGAATTCCATCACCTTCGTGGATGGAATTGTTTTCTGCTTCATGAAGTGTGAGACTGAGACTTATGAGCAGAAGCCCTGGGCTAGAAAAATAAGAATAGTGTCATGTGGTGTAAGTGCTTTTTGCCCGCAAGGGAGTGTAAAAAGTGAGGATGTAACACAAGGAAGCAGCTGATTGAAAAGGCAGAAAAAATGTCACGGGCGTGGACTGTGCCCACCTGAGGGCTGAAGGCTGTCAGGCACTGTGGTGGGGCAAGAAAGCCGAGGAGATAAGCCAATGGTATCAGCTTTCTTTGAGAGCCAAGTTGTAGCAGAGAGCTATAAAGAGTGGCTTCTCCCTCAGCAGGTCCCTGGAAATGAGTCTCCCTAGTAAAAGGAACAGAGCACAGACTCTGTGGAGCTAAACAGACTGACTAAAGGATAACTTAATAAGTGTTTCTTTGTTGATAAAAATGTTCAGGACTAACTGACTGCAGTTCTGCACAGAAGCTGGGGACTAGCTAAGGACTCAATGGCCCTTGAGAATGAGGTCTTTGGAGGTAGCCCTGCTAGCAAAGACCAAATTCCAGTTCCAGTGTGAGGTATATGAAATGCACCTTTAACACAGTGGTTGTATTTCATTTCCATGCCACAGTTTTGGTAGCAGTGGGTGCTACAGGAGTGTCTTCTGTGAGAAGCTGCCAGAAGCTTCCACCATGTCAATGCCAGCCAGCTCCAGGGTAGACCAGCTGATGGCCAAGGCCAAGCCAATCAGTAGCAGAGGTAATGCCTGTGGGATAGCAGATTTAAGAGAAAAAAGTTATTGCACAGAAGCAATTACAGCCAGAGATTATATGACTGAGAATACCTGAGAGAAACAGCCCTGCAGACACCAAGGTCAGTGAAGAAGGAGTGAGAGGAGGTGATCCAGGTGCTGGAGCACAGATTCCCCTGCAGCCTGTGGGGAAGACCATGGTGAGGCAGACTGTCCCTCTGCAGTGGGAAGTTCTCACATTGGAGAAGTGTGTGGAGAACTGTCTCCCATGGGAGGGACCCATGCTGGAGGAGCAGGGGAAGAGTGCAAAGAGTCCTTCCCCAAGGAGGAAGGAGAGTCAATGTGTGATTAACTGACCACAAATCTGATTTCCCATCCTCCTGCACCACTGAGGAGAAGGTAGTGAAACTGGGAGTGAAGTTAAGCCCAGGAAGAAGGCAGGTGTGGGGGGAAGGTGTTTTAAGATGTTGTTTTATTACTCATTACCCTGCTCTGATTTGATTGGTAATAAATTCAGTTAATTTCCTCGACCTGATTCTGTTTTCCCCATGATCGTAACTGGTGCATGATTTCTCCCTGTCCTTATCTCAACCCACAGGGTTTCCATTATATTTTCTCTCCCTGTCTAGCTGAGGGGAGTGGCAGAGTGTCATTGGTGGGCCCCTGGCATCTAGCTAGGGTCAACCCACCACAATGGTGTAGGGCACTGGGACTCAGTGACAACTGTTTCATTAAATATATAGAAAGTTGTCATAAAGACCCTTGCACTCCAGCTGGTTCTCAGAAATCAGAGGGGATAGATATGGTTGTGCTTTATTTCTGATTATAGTCAATTTGGCACTATCAGCCTGGTCAAGTTCAATAACAGCTTGTATGATCCAGATTCAAAAACAGTGCAGTTTATTGAAAGAACAGGAAAGCAGAATTGTCAGTGGTAAAATGCACTAACCACAGAGTGTTAATATTTGTCATTTCTGAAGCTATAGTAACAGAAGTCTATTAGCAACCTATATATATTGTATAGATATATATATAATATGTCTGCTCCAGCAGAGTTGAAGGTGCTAAACTCACTCAAGCATTCCTTCAAGGAGGAGAGAGACAGTCCAGTGGCCAACCCAAAGCAGGCCTTTCTTTTTCTTTCTTTCTTTCTTTCTTTCTTTCTTTCTTTCTTTCTTTCTTTCTTTCTTTCTTTCTTTCTTTCTTTCTTTCTTTCTTTCTTTCTTTCTTTCTTTCTTTCTTTTCTTTTCTTTTCTTTTCTTTTCTTTTCTTTTCTTTTCTTTTCTTTTTTCNTTTTCTTTTCTTTTCTTTTCTTTTCTTTTCTTTTCTTTTCTTTTCTTTTCTTTTCTTTTTCTTCTTTCTTTTTCTTTCTTTTTCTTTCTTCTTTTTCTTTCTTCTTGTCCCAAAACTTCCCTTTTCTCATAATACAACTTTTGGCCCTTCTTGATAAGGTGAAACACTCACATGCTGTAGTGGGGTGTTGGTGACTGTGGACATTCATTTAAGGCACGTTCAGTTTTCATTTGCATTCTTAGAGGGGTGACATTTTACATGCAAATTTGGCTTAATTGGGGTTTTGGTTACTTTTGTCCATAAACAGTAGAATAAACAATTTGGTCATATTCCGCATGCTGAGGTGGCAGCAAAGGCTGTCTGACCTTCACCAGAGAGTCTGTGCATGCATCCTTATCCCCTTAACAGACCAGATCTTCAACAAGTCTTGTTATGCACAGTGGAGGAGGAGTGAGGCCAATGCATAGTACAGTGGTGTGAGTACTCTTTGTACCTCACTGAAACAACATTGGGCTGTGAGGCCCCTGCTTCGCTCCAAACATTTTTCCATTGTTCACCCCCATGACCACAGTCACACAAACAACACCTACAAAAGGCATGAGAAATTCTGTGAAGCTGTCTGTGACTCAGATTCTGTGAAGTGTCTGAAATTCTGTGAAGTGCCTGATCCTACATTCACGGTAGAAACAATTTCTAGATTCCTCTCTTCCTTTCAGTCTGACCACAACCGATTTAACTTTTGCCATCATACTTTAAACACACCCTTTCCACAGTGTTGTTTTGTTTTGTTGTTTTTGTTTTTTTTTTTTATAGGGATCTCTTGTGAATTTCCTCTCCCATTCAGTAGTATTAGCCTGAGGTTTAGGTGATACAGGGAACACTCCAGAGCACACGGGGACATTCACTGAAGTAGTCCCATCTACTTCTCAGGTGAAAGATCTCATTGCATTGGCATGTGGAACCTTGCAAATGGATTCAGGATCCCTAAAGATGGACTTGTCACTGATACAAGTGGCTTTATTTCACACATGGTAGAACAAACACTGCTCATTCATTCTTCATTAAACTCACAAGGTACCTCTGAAAACCTGCCCTTTCTGTCCTGCTTCTAATCCAACTCTCCTACTGCATGCTACAAATTGTTCAATACAGTATTTAGCTAACTGTATTTTTGTTGGAAAAAAACCCAAAACTAACATACTTTGCAATTGGCAGCACTGAGAGGCTTAGTCTTAATTGTTGGTGCATTTTCTCTGAATAAGAAAAATCCATACAGGGCATGAAGAATCTGTGGTATGATGCCAGAGCATGTCTCATTATAAATATCTTTTTTTTCTCTTGTCTTCAGCAGAAGGAATTTTTGGACAACATCTGACTAGAGCAATGAAGAGCACAAATGATGAAAATGGAAAAGAAGGGCCTGGCAGTGCTCAAGGGCAAGTCAGGCAGACAGATGCTTCCCTCAGCAATGAGCACATATTCCACAGTCCCTTCATAACCCAACCTAGAGATATATGCCAGTCTGTTCCATCAGATTTGTCTTGTATGTTTCCAACACAGATATGCCTATCTCCTTAATCAGAGTAGTAACCATGGGCAAATACAGTTCCAGCCCAAAGCTACAGCTTTGCATGACCTAAGGAAAGGTTTGATTCTCTCTGAAGCCAGTTTCCAGACAGTGAAAATGGTGCAGAATGATGATAGATACTTCCCAGGTCTAGTTCGTAAGAATATCAACCCTGTGTGTTGTGCATGTGTAAGTGCAAGTGTTCCCATCTACTCAGGCAGCAAAATGCCAAACCAGCTACTTTGTATGGTGCTGACATAATTTGGGTTGAATTACACTTACACAATAGGTGCAGTGCTGAGCAAGTGCCATGAAAATTATGCAGAATGAATCAGAAAGAAGATGAGACACAGGAAAGGTACAGAGGAAATGGAGAAAGAGGGTGAGACAAAAAAAGAATTAGACAATGAAGAATTTAAGGCCAGAGTAGTAGAGAAAAAGGCAAATAAATCTGTTATACCACAGCTACACTAATATTAAATTTTAAACCATTAATATTTAATTTTAAATTGTTCTAAGCACTTCTTTTTCATGCAGTGACAGAGTAAGAAATACAAGACCATTTTTCTGTTGACAAGGTTACAATTCCAAAAGATACTTTGAATGAAAGCTGCTATTGACTCTTAAACATAGCAATATGAGTTAATGCATCTTTCAAGGATATACCTGAGGACTAAAAGGAATTTTCTGCTACAAGAAGTGACACAGCATTTCCACTTGGGACCTACACATAAGTTTTTCCTCAGACTGTCTTGTTCATAGCACATCTCTTGACTTTTCACAGCTATCAGTGAGAATGTCTTCACTCTGTCTACAGTCATCTGTTACTACCCTGGAAAATCTTCAGCACTGAGGCATTGTTTTTCTTGCAAAACAGGTACCAGGGATCTAAGAAAATTCTGAACTCTAATGAAGGGTATAAATTCTCTTTCATTATGTTAATCTTCATTATTTTCATTCATCTACCTATGTTTTATAACTTAGATTTTTATCGTATTTATTGGAACTCTTAGATTTAGATACTAGGGCTGTTAATAGGTGGTGTATGTTGTATAGGTTTACTCTGTTGTGCATCTGTTGTGGAAATGATTGTCTGGTTTACACAAAACTGGATACCACATTGTATATATTAAAGTGTATTTGACATTATATGTAACAATAGTTAAATATTATCTCAGCATCTATGTAATTTGAGGCAGTGTATGTAATAATAATAATGTAAAAGCAGTGTTCTCCTATCAGGGTTTGTATAAAATTTCCTAGGTTAGAAATGAAAGAAAGAATTTAATAAAAGAACAACAAACTGACAAATAGTTTCTCTGCCTGGGCTCTGGAGACATTTTGGTTTGCATGTTTGGATGGTTTGGATCCTCTAGAGGATGAGTATTGTCCAGAATTTGACAAGGCTTTTTGAGTGACTACATCAAGTATGCCTTAAGAAGGTTAAAAGAAGGGTCTAACACACTGGGAACATCTTGAGAGAGTGGGATTAAAAGAAAATGCAAGCAAAAAAATAACAGAGTTTAGACTCAGCCTCAGAACTGAGCCACTTATTTCATCTCACAATTAGGAAAGCCTGAATCAGGGCACTAATAAGAGACAGATGACCTTGCTGCTCTTAATGGTTGGCAGGTGTAGAGCAGGTGTAGTGTCAGTGTCTGTGATCTTTTACATATTGGTTCTCTGATCACGTTGCAAAAATATTCATTCATCCCCAGTTTTTCTTGGTGTGAGCAAACAGCTTCTTCTACAGCAAAACTCTACTGTAGTGCTGTGGGTGTTTCATAAAGGGGCCCAAACTAGTAAGTAGTACAGACAAGACTGCACATGATTTGTCTCTCTTTTCCAAATTAATTGAATGATTTAGGGCTTGTCGTCTTCTAACCTTCTGTATGTTATTGTACACACTATAGGGTTCAGGAGAGTGTCCTCACATCATTTTAGCTTGATTCTGAGTGTAACTGAATGAACATGAAACTGCTTTTAAGGGATATTTATCAGGCATGCAAATATTTTCTCATATCTAGAATTTTGTGTTGTCACCTGTCCTCCAGCTTCCCGTTGTGACTCTGTCAATCCAGTCTGTTCAGAAGGGAGATGGACCTGGAGCTCATGGCTGAGACAAAAATTATATCAGCTCAGTTTCTGGGAACTGCAGAACCATTTTCTTCCCTCCATCTTCACCTCACTCCACTGTACAGTACTTGTTTCTATTTTTGACATGTCTGTCTCCTCCTTCCCCATGGGAGCCATGCAGACTGTGCATTAAAGATAGAGTAATTACTTCTTTGCAATCGTGTGGGCCTCTGCTAAAGTGGAGCTGGGGAAGTTTAAGCACCTTCTCCAGTATGAACCACAGCCATTTTGAGGCCAGATAATTTTTTTAATCTGCATTTGTGAGTGAGGAGGTTAAGCTCCTGTGGATGTGTGTATAATCTTAGACAGATGATGCACATTTTTTGACCAGTTTCTTCCCCAGTGTGGTTTTGTTGTCTGTGATTGCTACAGTGGACCTTGGTGTGGCAAAGGGCTTTGGCTCATCCAACATTACAGGAACATATTTAAATTTGGAAGACTTCCCTTTTGCTTCCAAGCTCATCATCATGCTATAGAAACCTGATGTCTCAGATTCAGTCTTGACTCTAGTAGTTTGTGGAAAGTGATCTGAATTGCAGCAGATAAACTGAATGGGATAAAATAGTTAAGAAATACAAGATCTCATGTTATGTTATTCTGTTGGATAACCTGGGACTCTGCTGGAGTGATGAGATCAGTGCTTTCAGCTCTGAATAGTCTGTTTCATATCAATGAATATATAGTTGAATTAAAATGAAAGGCAGACTCAGCCCCATGTAAAATCAATGAATTTGTAGGCTGACCCTGTGCTTCCTCCAGTGATACCTGGAGAGGGATCAAATTCTTCCTCTCTGTAAGCATTATGTAATTTTACATCATAAGATTTGTCATTGTTTAAAATAAAATAAAAGGAAAACTTTATTCCTGGATGACAAATTAAATATAGGACTTATTTGTCAATATGACAATATTGTTGCAAGCTATAGGTCTTGCAAATAAATCCTGGTATTTGTTGTACATACATTTTGTTTATTATAGGAAATAAAATGTATTTTTAATAAGTTGCAGTCCCCAAATCTGAAATGCTCAACGTTTTTCTAAATATAAAACCCACAAACAAAAACCCATTGCCTAAGTGACTTGATGATGAAGATAGAATGCAATAAAACTGGGATTAGAGACCCAAAGTCTGATTTGTTACCGCTTAACCACAGTACTGCTCAGTAAGGTTTAGTTGATGCTTCATTTTGTTTCCCACATGGTACCAGTGATACAATATACAACCCAGTGAAACTCAACCACCATTTTAATTTTAAAATATCAAAACACCAATCCCTGATTTTATTATAATTCACTTAACAAGACAGATGCAGTTTAAAGTGTCACAGATTTTCATATCTTTTGGTAAATTACAAAAATCCAGCATTTTTTCATTTTTTTCAGCTACAATTGAAGGGTTTTGTTCTAATCTCTGTAACAAACATTGTACTTCTGCCTGTTCTATTCTAAGGGGAACATTTTCTATATTGAAGGATTTTTATCACAAGTCTATAACAGACTTTGGGCTCTGATGCACTAAAGCAGTGCCTGAAACTTCCCTGGCTGTGGAATGCCAGAAGCTACAAGCTGGTTGGAACAGGAGAGAGGGACTTCCCAGTATGGCCCTATAGGGCTTGCCCAAACATGGTGTTTTCACAGCCTTCATCTGAAGTGCCTTGGATTTGTTGTGTCTCTTAAGAGCCACTCAGAGTTGTTTGACTTGAAATTGGAAAGTCTGGAAGTGACTTTTCACAGACATTTATACTGCACTACAAAGGTAGGTGGGACTCTGAGACAGAAGAGGGAAATGCTAAGGGAGAGATGAAAAACTGATGACACAGGTCTTCTTTGTACCCTGTAGATAGATGGACACATCTTCCCCAGTGATGGTAATACAGTATTTGTCCCAAAATAATTGCTGGATAGATTGCATCAGTAACGTCAAGGCCAGAGCCCAACACACAGGCATCCTCCTTCTATGAGCAGTGGGCTGCACAGGCAGGTGCCTTCTGCTGACTTCTCACTCTAGCCCCATGAAGGTTGCATGCCTGATAGTGGCTATATAGCTGTAGTAGCCCCCCTTTCTCTCCCCACCACTGCTTCTGCTTTGCACAACCAAGAACACTTTGTTCTTCCTGACATGTGGCTGGTGAGTGCTGCTGTAGTATGGTTACAAGGAGTGAAACCACTCCAGCCTCAGCTGAAGCAGGAATGTCTTTCACCTCTCAGTAAGCTCTCCAACCACTACCCAGTTGTGCAGACACAGTTTTCCTTCTCCTTTCCTCTTCATCAATCTCAAGTGAACTCAATGTTGTCTTTGCGTTGTTCCCACAGAACAGTAACCCATCTGTGTGCACAATAGAGTCTTCAAGTGCTGCAAGAATAA
Organism: Formicarius rufipectus; assembly: GCA_013399695.1. NCBI lineage: Eukaryota > Metazoa > Chordata > Aves > Passeriformes > Formicariidae > Formicarius > Formicarius rufipectus. The sequence goes on from VXAU01003015.1 coordinate 108,775, forward strand.
TTTAGGTTCCTGTGGACAAAGGATGGACAAAACCAAGGATGCAGCTAGGTTTCATTCTACTGACACACCCAAAATGGCGTTTTTGTGGAGTTGAAGGATGGAAGTAACTTTGTTACTCTTTCTCCACTTGCTATACTAATCATAGTAAAAAAACTCAACTTCTCATTTCTGCTGGGATTTTCTCTGCAGTCAGTTAATCCCTGTACAAGTACCTAGCTACAGGCTTCCAGAAATGGAGATAGACAGCAGTGGGGACTGGGAGTGAAACTAGAGACATTTAAATGTGGAAGCAGAAATGGATGTTGCAGAAAGAGAATTGAAAGAGGGAATGCAGAGGTTAAGTAGGACTCATGGACATTACAGTGAAGAGAGAGGATCTGAAGGAGTTTATGCAAATCACAATAAGCATTATTCAAACACAGAAAACAGGGAAATGTCTCACTTGCATGAAGATTGCCATTGGCTAAGTGTTAAAGCTTCCCATACAAAGGAGAGAATTGATTTAGACACCACAGCAGTTTCAATGCCTACCATGGAACAGGTAGTCTGAACAACCACTCCATGATTTTGAGAGGAGCAGGAAAGGAAAAGTTCCAAGGTTATGAAGGAAGAGACATTTTTCTTCTAAGTTGTCTAGGGCTAATATGTTCCAGAAGATATGTGCATGCCGAAGGGCCCATGGCTGAAACTCAAAAATAATCCAGGAACTAGAAAGATGCCCAGTAAAAGTAACAGTATCCTTTGGCTTTCTTTAACCTGTTCCTGGCTACTCATGATGCGGAAAATGAACCCTGGTACTGCAGAATACAGTGGGTGCTTCTGCAAGGCGGGATGAAGGCACAGACAAACATGGACATGTGTGACCTCCTGTGCTCTGGGTTTGGAGCTGGCTGGCAGAGGAGGAGCTGTGAGCAGCAATTACATTGTCTTCCATGCAAATTTATAATAGCAGCAGCAGCAGCAGCAGTAGTAGTAGTATGTCAAGTGCTGCACTGCTTCACTCTCGAGCTTCCAAGTGAGAGTTGGGCTGTGCCAGGCACATGGAAGAGCCACCATGTGTCTGAATAGATATGCCTTTATGGAACAGTAGTACTGTGCCTTCCAAAGAAAAAACGTTCGCTAATGTTGAGCTGCTCTGGGGATAACTTCAAGCAATTTCTTCCATTATTTTAGGAGTGGCTGTAAAGCTTTCCAGGACTAATTAATAGTTAGTGGCTCCAGTAGTGTCTCCAGACAGAAAGAGCTTCAAATGCATTCTGGATTTCTGGCCCTGATTCCCAGCCTCTCTGCCAGCCTGCCAGGGCAGAGGGATGTACCCTGCATTGCTAACGTGGCAGCAGCAGAGACAGTTGGCATTCAGCGTGTCTTTCACAAATGTGAATAATAAAAGGAATTAAGGGAATATAGGAATAGAAGTGGGCAAGCTTGGAGAAGTGAGAATGAGGTGCCAGAGCTGTATGTGAACACACCTGCTGTGTTCTGCAGCCAGTAAAACTGCTGTGGGTGTGGGCATTTCTTCCTGGGGATGAGCTCTAGTTCATCTCCAGCTTGGGGTGGCTCTGCAGACGCACCTTTGGAACAGAGATCAGCACGAACACAGTAACACAGCACTGTTAAGGTCAGCAGTCTGGGTTCTGCCCCTGGTTCTGGGCAGGATTTGCAGTTTGTGTGGCTACAGCTGCACTGAGGTGTGTTTGCACAGGCTGGCTGTCTCCCGGCCGTCCCTGGACCCCAGCCTGCAGCGCAGGAACCCGCCTGAGCTGTGTGCAACCAGCCCCCTCTAGTGGCACTCGTCCCGTGGAGTCCTGATGCTTTGTGAAACCGGGCTCGGGTTTGTATTTATTTTATACTTATAGCATGGTGTGACGAGCTGGTGGCACAGAATCGCGGATTCACGGGGGGTTTAACTGTTTGACTCGCTTACAGCTTATCTTATCCTGCAGAGCGAGGCATACGGAGCAAGTCACCTTCTGAATTATCTCTGAAATAGTAAAACCAAAAAAGTGTGATCAAACGGTTTGAACGTGAACAAGGCTTCCATTTGGGAACACACAGCTTTTCAGTTCAACACTATTGAATCTATCGTTTCCTCTGGGAATGTTTTCAAACCTCATTTACCTTCCTCTTCATCCAGGGCACTTCCAAACAGACCTTTAAATGTAAAGCTAGTGTTAGAAGAGATCCATCCCCTAGAACTGCACTTGAACATTTTACTGGCAGTATTTATTGCAATGTAACTTAAGACATCTGACCCACATGCTGGACCATAGGCATCATATTTTACATGTGATGAGCTACATACAGAGCTTGTGCTTACACTGTTTCTCAGAGGAATGGAAAAGATTAAAATTACAGCCAGTTTGTGCTGGGGACCTCAGTTTGATCTTCCCACTAACTCAGGATTTTGAAGTGGTGTACTCCAGGGGCAGAGGACAAAGCATCAGTGAGGTAAGAGGTTTATTCCTCTCTTTTTTTATCAGAAGACCATTAAATATATAATTCTGACTTTCACATCATGTTTAGGTACTGCAGAAATTACTAATAACTGGGTGATCAATACACAGCATTCTTGTTTCTCAGATGTGACATGATTTGAAACAAGTCATAATTTAGCAAAGTTAAAATGGCATTTCTTGATGGTTTTGCCTTGGGCCCTGCTCCTGTAAACACGTGTCTCTGTGTGTGTGTATCTATGTGTGCATGCATGTAAAAGAAGATGTGTGTGGACATACCTGGAACAGACAGGCAGGGTTGGAGGGGAAGGAACATTTTTATTGCAAATCCTTTCTCAATTCACTGCTCCAGTAAGCTGGAAGGTGGTTTAAGGGTGCAGGTAATAAGGATGGTGTAGCAAGGCACCCCAAGAGCTCTCCCCTTTGCGTGCAGAGGATAAGGTAGCTGTGACAGACATACACCCATGCACTGATTTTGCACAGCCAGTGGGGAGGATTTGGGCCATGGATAATAGCTGACCACCTGTCCTCTCCCATTGCTTTCAGAGGAAAAGCCAGCAATTGAGGACTGTATACTGCATCCCTTGGTCATGTAGCTACACGCATAGCATTTTGTGCCTGTAAAATACAGACAGGTTTCTAGGCCAACACACAGGGCTGGTTGTTGGACAAGCTGGGGCATACGGTGCAGTTGCCTAGTCCATTCTGGAGCTTGTCCTCCTCCCAGGAAACGTTTCCTGCACTTAGATTCTGCATTAGGCAAGCACAGGAAAGATGTGTGTGCAGGGAGTGTGAAGTGAAGCTTACAACAGGAAAAACTGCAACAATCTGCTTAACAGCACCAGGCTGTTGCCCCATCAGATTTACAAAACTCCCAGGAAACTTGCTCCTGCAGTTCTGAGTGTTTGCTTTTCACTCTTATCTGCTCCCTGTTTTGTCTTCTCACTTTGCTCAGCACACTTGGCAATTCCTGTCACCCACAATAGCCTCATCATTTCCTGTGCCATCTACACTGCCTCTGGAAGTCCAGCTAAGCAAGCATCTTGCACCTCTCACAGTGAGAGGAAAACTGAGGTTTCTGCTTTATTGATTGAGACTGGGGGTGAGGCAGGTGAATAAGTCACTGGTCTCCTCATTCTTCCTGCCTGTGGACTGTGTGAAATCCATTTAGAGGTCAGGGTACATCTTTCTGATCAACATATGAAACACAACCCTCTTCACTCCTTTCTTGCCTCTCATCTTGGCTTAGGGCAAAGTCCTTGGGCAGTGCACAGGGTAGAATTTAAGTGATGTCTTACTTCAGTGTCCAGTTGTCTGTGACTGACATACCTACTTGAAGGCACACAACCAGACAGGCCACTTGGGGTTTCTATAAGCAAATTACAACCCTCACACATGACTAGAAGCTCAAAATCATGTACCAAGTCCACAATTTCCTTCAGGTTTAGACCATGAATTACCACATTGTGGGTGATACACCATGCCAAAGCGTCTTGTTTGGGTAGTACACTCAACCTTCAACCCAGTGAGACCCTGGGACCTGTTTCTCACTTTGTGACTCACAGGTGTCAAATGCTGTACCACTAAAAATCATAGTAAAAATCTCCCTCCTTGCTTCATTCTGATGCCTACTTAGCAGAGAGGAGGGCAAGGATAACTATTTTTTTTTTCAAAAAGCAGGAAATCCCAAGGTCAGCTCTTATTTCACTGGGAAAGAAACAGAAATTACTCAGTGTCAGCAACTTTCTCCTTGTTTCTCCTTCCCCTGACTCAGGCAGAATGCTGGTGAGAAGTCCTGTGTAGCCAGAAGCCACTTTTCATTAGACAGGTTTTTATACACATCCTTGGTCAGACAGGATGAGTTAATGGCAAACAGCAAATACCAGCTGTCCCCCATCCCTGAATGAGCAGTGCTTGAAATGGTCTAGGGCCCAACAGATTACCAGGACCAGCAGCTGATGCTATCTGCTGTCAAACTTGGATGGTAGGTTTTGTTTGAGAAATCTGCCCTAAGACACTGTTTCAGTATTTGTTTTCCTGGTAAGACCTGGTGCACATAAAAGACTGGCAGCACCTATGGATTTGTTGACTTCATAAATATTGTCCTAAGGACAGTCAGACAGGTCATAGCCCATGTGTCACTTTTTCATGACACACAGTAAATGGCATTTCTACAACTAGAGCATGTGTGACTCCCTAGATTATAAAATATGAAGATTTACAATCAAATTTTTTTCTTTGGGAAAAAGGCATGTGTTTGTGTTCTGTCCTTAAGAGGAAGTGGGAAACAAAATGTGAGCTAGCTCATTCTTACACCATCAGAAGGAGTTTTTGTCCTGTAAGCTTGACTGGAATTCTGATCCTTGGACCAGGAAGTTTTGTATGTGAAGTGTCATTGGGAAACAGTCCCAGTTTAAATGTTGAAAGGTATTTTGAGCTTCACCAGCAATCTGGTGGAGTTGGAAGAAAGGATGAGTGGTGAAAAGACACCTGGTAGAGAGCAGTGAGGATTTCAGTCATGGACAGAAGTAATAGTCAAAGGCTAATTCATGTGATATGTGCTGGAAAATTAGAGTTCTTTGGATTTCTCCTCTGGAAATGGAGCAGGGATAGAGGGCAGGAGAGTACTTGGGCCTGAGTGCCCAGGAAAGATAGTGGCTGGAAGCAATCAGCCGCAGGCATCAAGGTGCACCTTCTTGGCAGGAAATGTGAGAAGGAAGGAATGCTGGAAGCTCCAGACAACCACTGGTAGCAGGTGCTAAAGGAAAAAAGCTAGAGAGAAAAGGTATGGCTTTGGAAGCTATGAACCTCTGGGCAAGTGAGAGTGAACAATGTGTCTGAGGGAACACAGAGAAGAAAGGATAGCATAACATAGCATAACACAAAATAGCATAGGATAAGATATGATAGGATATGGTAGGATGGTCTGAAGAGTTTCTCTATGGAAAGGAGACCTGGGAAGACAAAAATGTAAAGAAAATTGCTGGGAAAATATGAGAGTAATGTCATAATATTCCTTTGGTGAGCAGTGTTGAGACAAAACTACCATGGAGACAGGCCCTGAACCCAGCATCAAGGCCAGATCCAGAATCAGTAGATGAGCTGTTAGTGGATATCCCCATCTCCTGGCAGGAACAACTGGAAGGTTGACTCGGGGAAGTATCCTGGCCATCTCCAGTCAGAACGTGCCGGAGCAGCAGTTGTGCACATTTGCTGTGTGAAAGGGGAAGCATATGTGTCAACTAGCCAGAAAGCAATTTTGAAATAGGAAGTGTGCAGGATATACTGGCAGTTATTTCTACTTTCCCATGAGTCTGTCAGATACAGAAATCCTGGGGACAGAGGGGTCCAACCTATCCAGCTCTGGCACAGACCTTTTGCCTGACTGCTGGGACTTAGAGAAGGAGCCCTATGGCAGACACAGTGCTGTTCAACAAGGAGAGTGAGCTAGGTGTCTTTGAAAGCACTTAGAGGGAAGTCTGGGCCAACCAGATCTCCACATTGAGCAGAGTCTGAGAGGGACTGTTGATGAGTGGTGCTGTTAACATGACTAATAAATTGATGAAACATATGAAAATCCAGTTTTTCCTCACTATGGGGGACAGGGCCTCTTCAGCCTTCTCTGTGCATTTCTTAGTTCATGAGAAAGTCTGCCTCCGTCACTGTTGTGTCTCTCAATGTTTGAAATCAAAGATGCTCCTCTGCTCAGTCTGCTGGTCTGCATCTTGGATGTGCTTCAATCTGAATCATCAGCTCCCTCAACTGTTTAAGTCTCAATTCAACTGCATTTTGCAATCCCCAGAATTATGCAAATTCCCTTCTCCAAATACACATGATCTCATCTCATCATATTTTCCTACTTCAGGTGATTTCTCCAGTTGCCCTCTGGCTGTTTCAGTCACAGACCCACGAATTTTTTTTCTAGTGTGACACAGCACAATATACTGGACATGTTAATGCTGTGCTGGCACAGGAAAATGCTGTGCCAAAGCATTTTCCTGTGAGAGGAACACTGCAATTGCAGCCAGATGTTACCAAGGTCTGAGTTAGCTTAGGAAATCCTCTGTTAGAGGAGAAGCACGGATATATCCTCTGTGCTGTGTTAGCACATAAGCTACCACTCACCTTCTTTAATCTCATCCATGAAATATGTAGGAGTTGGAAAAATATATTGTATTCCAGTAAAACCATTTCTGCTTTGATTTAGTTTCACGTTCTGAGAACCCAGGGAGGGGTAACCTGATTTACAGTAACTGTTGGACCAAGATGAGAGCACAGTAAAATGGCTCCTTGTTCCAGGTTAGGCAAATAAATTCTCCCTTTCCCACATCACGCTCCGTGATGCACAACAGCAGCACTTCAGCAGTCATTGACTCACTTTGAAGTAACCACAACACTGCATGCCTTCTGATTTATCCAAGGCACTGTGATCCCTTTCTTCTAGGAATTACTTCTTGGCGTTGCCTCCTAAGGAAGAACACAGATCTTCCCAAGAGCCTGCCAACACTTTTCATTTCTTCAGGCTGACAACACCTCAATGAATTTGCTTCTCTCTTGTGTTTTGTTTTGTTTTTTTTTTTAATTGTCAACATCTTCCTCAGTATCATCCTTAGGTCATGCAATAACAAAAGTGTTTTATTATACTATTTGTTTTATCATAAAGAGGACATCTCATAAAGAAATTTATCTGGGCTGTAAAGAGGTTTAAAAAGTGAGTAAGACAGGCAGGCCTTGGAGAAGAGTTACTGGTAACATTGGAGATTTATGTCTCAGTTTCATTTTACCTCTATGGGCAACTGGAAATGCTATGACTGAAATAGCAGAGAAAGGAATCCAAGATGAAAACTGCTGCTGCTTGTGGAAGTAAGGCAAGTGAGATCATTTCAGATATGTGACACAGGGACAGTGGGAGGAGCTGTCAAAAATCAGTCCAGTTCTACTGCTACAAATATCCATTATCCAAACAGCTCCACATGCATCCAGATCCTGCACCATTCACAGCATCAGCAACACAGTGCTGGGACACAAAACAGGCTCTTGAATAAAATTATGTTGCCAGCTAAAAGCTGACATTGAAAGATGCTCCACAAGCATTTTCTCCTGTTCCCTGAGCTCTCTTATAGCGAGTATCTGTCCATCACTCTGGCAGAATTCACCATTTCCAAATCACACAAGAAACTGGAATCAAGCTGCTCAGACTAGTGCAAATCTGGGAGAAGGAGACCTCTAGACAACGCAATGGTGTCTGGCTTAATTTGTTTTCCACCAGGAGACAGGCACTATCCCAGGTCCATGGAACAGGCACTGCTACTGCAAAACTCCAAGCTATGGATATAACCCCTGTAGTCAGATATGTGGTTACTTTGATGCCTAACTCTTGCTACCTTCTTGTTTCAGATTTCCCTGTCTATGTGGTAATCTGCTCATACCATCTATGCCTGCACCTACACAGGTGCTTCATGGTATTTCCAGATACTCACCTTTAGGTCCATGAAAGCCACAGAGAATCTGGCTTTTGTTCACCAGAACCAGGTGGACAATTCCTCAACTGCTTATAATTATTCTGTATAAACCAGCTTGTTTTTCAAGCAAAGGGTGCTTTGGTACTCTCTCCCCTGTATATTCAACTGGGCATCCTATTTGTCCCCCAAATCCCCCTGCTGTCTAGCACCATGCCTGGAGGGGTTGTGATTAGGCTGGCACCAGGCTTGGTTTGGTGGCAAATAAATGAAGAGGAACTGAGAGGAAACTGAGGTAGGTGTATTTGTTTTGTGGAAGGCAAAAAATTGGCAGCTGAGAACCTGTAAACTTTCCTGAGCGTATGAATGGTTATAGCAACCAAGGACAGCCAGAGGTTTTTTCCTAATTAAATCATTGACAGCTACACTAACTGTTAAGACTAAACACAGCACAGTTCTGGCTCACAACAGCAGGTACAGATCATGAGTTAGCATGGATGTGGGGTCTTTCACAAGAGGTATGTTGGATTTGGTGACCTCCCCACAGTGAACAAAACGGTGGTGTATTTGAACTTGGCCCACCTTGCACCATCTGCCCTCAGTACTAGAGACCAGTTCCGGGCAAGTTTAACTTACTGGTAACAGATTTAAGCTGCATTTTTAATTTTAATCTACTCAAATGTAAAATATTGGATGGATAATTCATTTGGTGCAGAGCCTCTTTTACTGCTGTCAGTCTTGCTTAGCTCTCTAAACTCCACAAAAGTGTACACTAACCAAGCCTTTTTTGTAAATCTATTTCCTACCTCTCCTCTTCCTCCTTTACTAATTAGATTTCCTTAGTGATCTTCTGGTTTTACGATCTTCAGAAGACTTTTAAGTCTGGTCAGACAGATAACACAATGTGTGATGAAACATGCCACTTACACATAAAAAAGGGTTGTGTGGCTTTCTTCAGAATCAAGAAAGAGCAAATACACTAGACCAAAGGATACCAAAGGATATCAGAGCTGAACCCTGTAAGTAAAATGGGTATCTTAGAGAGAAGACATTGGGTGTTTTTAAGAGTATTCAAATTACTGGCCTAAAAGAAATTTACATCAAGCAGCAGTCATAGAGCAAATGTGGGAAAATAGGGGTAAATTTCCTTTAAAAAATTAATATAGACACATTAAGGGATAAAAGACTGTGACTGAAGGAGTTTGTGTACTTTGTGTAAAAAAGCAGACAAAATAGAATTTCTTGTCAAATGTAAATTTTCTTCTCTTAAAGTGAATGAGTGTGACAACCATCCATGTAATTACATAGACCCACAAAACTACTTATGTACTTGCCATACTTGCTTTTACAGACCTGTATTTGTGAGACCCTACTATGCCTGATAATTGGTTTTCTGTTGTTTACCATAATAGCTGTATGATGCATCATGAAAAATCCTGGCTGCAATGTACTGCATGAAGTCGTAGCAAAACACTTCCACCTCCAGACAACTAACAAATGAAACTAAGAGGGAAAATACAACAAATCAGTACAAAGAAATAACAGTGGAAAAGCAGGCGAAATTGTTAGCTGCAAGAGTGAGCTGTTCCTCACGCAGATTGTGTTCCTATAAAAATCTGCCCCTATATAAATTGCTAGTAAAACTGTCTTGACCTGAATTCTTTTTGTGGCAGGAGGCAGGCAGTTAACTAGGAATAGATTTCTCTGCCTCTAATGCCCCTGAGAGGGCTCCTCCACTAGTGTCCTCAAGGATGCTCCTGTTGCATCCATATGGCACCATGGAAACACAGTTTTTACAAATGAGCTTTGATCATCATTGCTCAGGCAAACAGAAAGGCGTGACAATTCCCTTTCTTTCCCTTGCTGAGGAATCAGGTCTCTTGTCATTGTCCTCTGTGGAACATATTCAGCTTCTTAGCTAGCAGGCAGCTTATTTCAAACTGGCTCAACCCCTTGGTAAGATTGCTGAACCCTTCAATGTCTGCTCCTATCAAAGAATTCAGAGCTTACACATGTAGGATTTCACTTCCTGCAAAGAAGTTCATTATAGCCATATAACTTTTGTTACTGAAAAAAAAAGAAATCTTGTCTTGGATCTGCCTTATCATCTTGTTTAGCCTCAGAAGTGACCAAATATTTATCCACAGAGATATGCTCAGGAGGAGCATAGTATTGATCTCAGAAGGTTAGTGAGTCTTAAAACTTAATTCAAAGAACTTGGCTACATCTAAAGACATTTAGAGGGTTTGTAGCACAGAAGTAATCCCTTTCTGTCTTAACCACTTTATCACCAAATACAGAAAGATACATGCATGCTTTCAGTTATTATGGTTGCTTCATGCTATACTAGGATAGAGCCTCTTGGGAAGAAACTCACCTCAGCAACGCTGAACGCCTTGTGGCTACAGGTCTAGTCACCCACGCTTTGCTTCTCACCAGAGAAGAGGTTCAAGGTGAATAGCCTCAGCATGTTCCTGTGGGATCTTGTGCTGACACTAGCACAGAAGAATGTGGGTTTGGTATGACCCTATTTCAGACATAAGGCAAGAACACTGCCCCCTCAAACACAGCAAATAGTGGCCTCTGTTATTCCTTCCAACTTGGCACGAACCTGCTGGTATCTCACAACTTAGTCCTTCTTACTTCAGCTTCAGCAGCATAACATTTTAACTAGTTTTACTTGGATTACAAGCGTGTTGATACTCTTGAGCCTTCTGCTTTTTGTCAGCTATACAAACTCATTGAGGATCTCCTCTTGCTGCAATCCATGTTGTGGTATGTAGCAATAATTAGTCTGGATAAGCTGTACAGGCTCTACTGAGACCTGGACTAAACTGAGCAGATGTAAAGTATCAACACTTGGTGAGTGAAATTCTGTGACGCCTCCCTCCTGTGTACTGCTACTGCTTATTAAGACTTGAATATTTATGAAAAGCACAGCCAGAAATCAGATCGGCTATTCTAAATTAATGAATAGTGAAAAAGATGTATTCAGTAACCCTACAGATTATCCCACAGAAGGATCATTCAAGTCAACTCCTTCATAAGCACAAAATCCCCGCAGCAAGGCCTGTCATGTGATTCAGTTAACCATGCACCCAACTTACATGAGAATTTACTCTTGTGTAACATTACAGTCAGCTGCAGAAGCAGGCTCTTTCTCCCCACATCTTACACTAGGTTGGTGATCTTGAGTAAGAGATGCTAATCTTGCTTCAGAGAAGTAAGTAGGTAAGCTGCTTTTGGACACAGAAAAAATAGCTTAGTGGAAGTGTTAGTAATCTTAGTAGTATCATGGCCATTAACATGGAGGTGAACTCAAAAAGTCCTAGGTAACAGACCCTTTCCTTGCTAAAAGGAGGATCAAGTAGGTGAGGAAAGGAAGAACAAAGCACAAAAATTACATCAACAAATTCAAAATACTAAGAACACCCATTAGAGAGATCAGAACTTTGTTATGTGCTTTCAGGTTCTGGGGTTTCTCTGTTCATTGGTACTTCATAGCACAAAAAGAAAAATGGTTTTACAGGTTCAAGCAGCAGCTCTACCTTTCCGAACGCATGGGCTGCTTCCTCAGTCAGTTTCATTAGAAGTAACCAACCAGGCAGGGAAAGAAAGCTGCTTTCAATTTCCAGCATTTCACCTTTAGGCAAGGACTCAGTCTGCAAGTGTGAGGGTGGATTTAAACAGGAGTGCTCTCCTGCTCACTCACTGTCTCTGCTCACATTTCCACGTGCTCTGGAAAGGAACTTTTAGAGCAGAGTACTGGGTGTTGGTGGCAAGATGTTGGCAGTGGGGGTCTGCATGGTGGCTTCTGTGTAAAGAGGCCAGAACTGCTCCATGCCAGACACAACTGCTTCCAGCCACTTCTGATGGACTCACCACAGAACACAGCCAAGCACCTCAGCCAAGGTGGTGCTACCTCTAAGAAAATGTATTTAAGAAAGAGCATGAGAAACAGCAGTACAAACACCAAGGGCAGTGAAGAGGGAGAGGGAAGAAGTGCTCTAGGCACCAGACCACAGATTCCCCTGCAATCTGTGGAAAAGGGCCTCTCTGGAGCACATAGATATTTCCTTAAGGAACTACACCTTCCTGGTGAGCCCATGCAGGAGCAGGTTTATCCTGAAAGACTGCAGCCCATGGGAAGGAACCACACTGGAGCAGGCAAAGTGTGTTCAAGAGGAAGGAGCAGCAGAAAGTAGCAGTTATGGACTGACAGCAAACCCAATTCCCCATTCCTCTGTACCACTTGGGATAAAGCTGGGAATGAAGAAGAGAAGTTGAGGCTGGACAAATGGATGCGTGAGGTAGGGGAAAAAAAAAAAAAAAAAGAAAAAAAAATATCACTATTCTAGTGTTTGCTTTTCACCACACTACTCAATTTCTAATTGGCAATAAATTTAATTTTCCCCAATTCAAGTCTGTTTCACCCATGACAGTGGTTGGTAAGTGATATCCCTGTCTGTATCTCAACCTGTGAGCTCTTCCATGTTATTCTCCCCCTCAGTCGTCTGGAGGAATAGGGGTGAGAGCAGCTGAGTGAGCACCTCGCATCAGGCCAAGGTCAACCCATCACAAGGTGTTGCATGAATCTGTTTAAAAGAAACTTAAAATCCACAGGTTCACATTAAGCATTTGCCATAACAATTTCAATCAGCATCTGACTAAAACTTGCAGATTCTATTTACTGCAGAGATTTTCAGAGAATGATTTTGTACCTTACCCCTTTTACCCATTTCCAAAATCTGACACAGGTAAGGATTTCCAGTGCTCGTTTACTAGCTATACATTATCTACAGAATTACAGAGACAAACCATTTTTCCATGAAAAAATACAGTAATAAAAATCTTACATACAAAACCAGAACACAGCAACAAAAGGTTGCCCACAGAATTAATATCCAGTCTTTCTGTCACCACTTAGGATGAAACTCCTTTAGGGTGAGTTCATTGAGGATATTAAAGTTGTCATTCATTTTGTGTTTTGCCTTTTTTACCCCCCCAATAAAGGAGACATGCATTAAAAAACAGAAATGTCTAAAACAACATTATTTAGTTTTTAGTCATGCACTTGAAGATTTGGCTTTGAGCACCTTCTTAAGTTCACAGTCAGAGGAATCCAGTTTCACTGAGATACCAGTGATGGAGCTTCTGAAAGTGTCCTCCGAGCAGAGATCCGCAGACATTTGGGGCAGCCTCCAGACTTGAAGCATGCTTTGTGGAAGCATGTTTTGCACTCTGTTTATATATACAGAACAGCATTTAGAAAAAAACAAAAACAAACAAAAAGAACCCCACAAACAAAAAAATTAATCAATGGCTGTGTTCCTTGAATGATGTTCTATTGAGTACATACCAGTACAAAATTAAACAGAAGTAGCACAGGGCCAGGACAACAACCACCACTGCAATAATTTACAATGAATGCTGGCAGGAGCTGATAAAACAGCTCTCCCACATGCCTAGACCCAAAAAAAATAGCTCACCTCTGCAAGCACAATCATGCTCAGGCAAATCCCTGCTTTTGCACTCTGAATTCACTGATGCAAAACAGCTACCACAGGCTGTTTTTCAGAGATGCATGCTGCCCATGGTTTCCAAATGTAAATACAGGTTTTCAAATATACATACTTTCGGTGATGCTAGTTCTCAATATTCAAAATATGTCCAAACAGTTTTATACACCAAAATTTCCCCAAGGAAGAAAGGAAAACATTGACTCGAACATACCTGTGCACCTTTTACATCTGGCAATCTGATATGGAAAGAGCAGGTCTGTGCTCTGACAGAATTCACAGATAAACCCCTTTGCTTGACAGAGCTACAACGACAGCAAAAGGGTTGAATTCAAATCTAAGAAAAAATTATTTGGGATTGGCAGCAGGGATATTCCTCACAGTAGCAGCTGCAAGGACACTAAAAGCTCCGGCTTTTCCTTACCTCACAGCCGTCCACATGGGAGACGGACCTCTTCAAAATATCTTTAAGAAGGGGTAGTAACTGCCCTCGTTTGATCTTCACCAGATCATCCAGTGAGAAGAGATGCAGCTCCTCTGTCAGATGGCTGGGGACCTGTTCAAATTCTTTCAATACACTGCACAGAGAAATGAAACCCAATTCAAGTTACAAAAAGTCTTCTCAAGTATATTTCAAGAATAAGCTACTTTCACTTCTCTCACATAGGGATCTTACAAGGCAAGTTCATGCAAAATCCTACATCCCCTTCCAATCTGAGATCACTTTAACAAAAACTAGGGTTTTGGGACTTAGAATAAACTGTCTGCTTTACATATGCATTTTTCAGGTATTGCAGATGCCATACACAGTTATCATAGCAATTCTTAAATAATGCATAAAGAGCTCTCTCCTACCTCGGGAACGGTATGTAAAATCCCATATAGTATCTAGTGTAATAAGCTAGGCTTATTTATTTAATTTTGCAAAGAGAACATTGATGAGTTTTATCCTAGGTAGGTCACTATTGGGTGAAACTGTGCTTGCTTTGAGTGGGTAAACACTGAAAATACAGTTCCTGCTTTGAAAATATCACTGATGCAGATAGAAGGAACAGTGAGGATCCTAATGCTTATTTCTAGAATGGAATCATAGGTTGTTGACCAGAAGAGAGACACAAAAATACATTTATTTTTAATTTTGGTGAACAACACATAATTGATGCATTAAAGAGGTTTATGTCAAAGAGAACAGAACCTACTTGTAAAGCTCATTTTGCTTAAGTCTGTTTTTAAAAAGGTCAGCAATTCCACAGTGAAGGTCTTAGCATTCACATGTCTAGGTATTAGTTATGCCCGTGGCTTGGGGAGGTGAACATCACAAATCCTTCATTTGTAGCAACAAGCAAGGTCACGTTTTAGTCTTTATCCCTTTTGGTTACTACTTCCATTTGAATATGTTTATAGAATAAACTGAATTTAGCATTTTGATGGAGTTCTGGAAAAAAGTCTTTAAATGGCTGATGAACACATTTGTTAATTTTTAAACGTCCAACTCTTTCTTAAAGATCTCAGAGAGGTATCTTTGATCTTTTAAGAATAAAAATCTGTACTTAACATCTGCAGTGCAACAGAAGGCAATTATGCTATTAGAATTTGTTCTAATGATCACATTAACTTATTTGAAACTGGACTCAAATATCTTTGGAGACGAAGGTTCTGTAAGTACCTCATGTACATTTTACTAAGCTATTTTTCATGCACAATCACGGTCCATACCTTTCACCAAACCTGCAGGTTTTCAAAAGCTTCTTTAAATGAAAAAGCTGTTCTTGGGCCTCCTAAAAGACGAAGGGGAAAAACCAAACAATTCTTAAATTTAAAGGAATTGCATTTATATATTCATAAATGAGAAACACCACTATTTGAGTCAGCAACCCTTGCAACTACATCAAACCATACTTAAAAATAGGAACTTAAACTTAGCATAGAATTAAATAACTGGATTTCCTAATACACAGAAGATGAAGGCAGGCAAAGGCTATTTTTATTCCCGGACAAGTGAAGCAATGTTAATGCTAATCCTAATGCTACAAATGATTCCCTGTCTGCATACCAAGATGCTAGACCCAAACCTGTGTAAGAACAGGTAAGTGTCTCCTCAGCCAAGAAGGGAGCGCATGGCTACTTGTAATATTCAGCAGAACACCCTTCCTCAAGCTGTAGGAGGTACAGCCCTTAGATAAGCCAAAGGTGTTTTCTCTAATAGCTCACAAAATTAAGGAGTCATCCAAAACTTCCAGAACTTTGCAACAGCCAAAAACCAGGGAGAGGTAAATATTTACTGCTGGAGCCCAACTCCCCTCCAAGAACTAAAACTGCAAACCAATAAGGAAACACCTCTCAAAGACAAAAAGACCTCTGGCATAGGTTGGAAACTCCTCCTTCACCCACTTCATTCGAGGTTAAAGAGAACAAGTCCCAGAAGTGGTGAGAGGACAAACCAGAGAAACCAACTCTCCTCCTTCCCACACAAACACAGAACAAAGAACATCCTGCCCAAAGGAGTTTTTCCCAAAAATTCCTAACTAAAAAAAAGTGCCACACTTACCTTCACCCTATCCATTTCTTTACTTTTTGTGTAGAGGGTTTTGTTAATACAGGACACATTGAAAATCGGGTGATACCATATGCTGTCCAATAGGTGTTTGGAGAAGTTGCATACGTAGTATTTTTTGAAGTCCCATTTTGAAAGTATTCGGGCAGGAATACAAGACTGGGCATAGCTGTGGCAGCAGTCACAAAAGTATTTCCCCAGGTAGTCACAATAGCGGAGTCTCCTGATATATTCTGTAGGTAGACAGCAATGGAATTGTGAATATTTCTGAAATGGGAAATTTAGATTAAGAATTTTTATGGGACATACCTTGGCTTGTTTGCCTATTTCGTCTTAACTCAGATCTATTGGGTAAAGAGATTTTTTATCTTGGTTTTTTTTGTTTTGTTTTGGGGTTTTTTTGGTTTTTTTGTTTGTTTGTTTGTTTTTTCTTTTTAATTAGAGGGTTTTATTATTGTGGTAAACACATGCACAAGCTCCATACTTTGCATTAGAACAGAAAATATTCCTCATCTCCACATTTGTTGAGCTGATTATAATTACCACCATGAGATCTTAAAGAAACTGCTGTTGCTTTACCCGCAGAAATGAGACATGAGATAAAACACACAGGAAAACACTTCCAGCTATTCTGGAGGCACATGTGTATAATACTTTTGCATATAAAGAGGTTTGTGGGGTTTTTCCAGCTATTACATCATCTCAGGTTTGCTCAAATAAATGTGCTGTTGCAGACTGTTGATACTTTACAGGCCAAATGCTGCTCTTGTGAGCTGACCCAGAACGAGTCTTGAGCGCCACTTCAAAGATTTCTTGGGAAAGGTCTGTTTGTTAGATCTATAAATAATTGTGTTTTCCAGCAGTTCTCACAAAGTATCATTAAAAAAAACCAAAAACGTAATCAAGACCTAAAGAAACAGAAAGTTGTAAAAAGACACTCCAAAAAAGCAAAAACACACATTCAATAAGCTTACATAAAGTCTCTTAGAAGAGACTTTTGGAAATGTGCAAATTGGCACAGGGAAAGAAACAACTGGAAGACGTAATACCCGTACTTTCCAGCCTGGAAGCTTGATTTTATTTAATAGTTTTTCCTGTTTTGTTGTTGACTGTCACAAATTTTTATTGTGTATGAGAAGAACATCTATCAAGTATTGTATTCTGTCCATGGTGAGAAATCCCAGACACTGGAAAGATTCCACTGTCTGTTTTACTATTGCAGGCACATCCAACAATGAGATTTTTGCTCTAGCTCAGATGATTTTATAATTGTGGTACATCTACGTTGAAGATTGTAGCCTGATTACTATTAATGCACTTCTTAGAGGGTTTTTTTTCCACTTTTGGTAATACTTACTGCTTTCTATTGGGGTTCCACAACCAACACATGTGAAGTTCTGAGCAGCCACCACTACATCTCTCCTGTATACAGAGGAAAACTTTTAACATCCAAAACATAGTTTTAGTTAACATTCTTCCAAAGCACAAAATAGCTACACTGGCATTAAAATGTCCCAACTTAGGAGCTGACTCCTACTCCTTCACATGAAGAAGGGGAGTTCTGTAAGGAGATGCAGATTACTGTTTTAGTGGGAGTCTTTAAGCTATTCTATGGAGAATATAACATCAGATATGGCTTACTGAAAAAGTTACATTATTTTCCATTTCTTATGGTGGCATCAAAGAGTTATGAGAGGGGAAAATCCACATCTGCAACTGAGAAAGCAACCAAACCTGCAGCAACACGGGCATTAGCCAGCTTTCCTACTGTGTGCACTTTACAGCACTTTATGCAATGTCCCCAAACATGACCTGTTTTCCAAAAACCTACTACCCATAAAATATTAGCAGGAAAGTGGGGAAAGTCAAGAATATTCTTCAGGTAGTGTCACATAATGAAATTTTTAGGAGCTAAGTGTGCTGCCACTGTAACACCAGAAAGTATGTGTATTATCACATGTAGAAGTGCACATGCCATGTTAATCAGAACATGCCAAAAGAGAGAAAAAGATGCTATCTGCTTCCTGAGGTTGTGGCACAAATTAACTCTAACCTTAGGATCCCTTGATCACCCAAGCTCCTTCCATCAACTTCCCCTTGCAATACTAAATGACAATGCTCAGATCCCTCCAGACTTACTTGACTGAAGGATGAATACTAAATATAATCTGTGATCTTGGTGGGGACCAGCCAGAAGATCCTCTTAATCTGGATATGATCTTTATTTCTTCAGCCAAATTCAAACTGGACTCAAGTTCTTTTGGAATCTCTTCTTTCAGCACAGACTATTGGAAAAGACAAACTTGTGAAGATGACCAGCCCATCAGCTGCTCATATGTTAAGTGCTATGGGAGATGTCTATCTCCCTTCATACTCCAGGATTTTAAAGTTCAGTTTTTCTTCTGCATGTAGTCTCCCCTCAGTTAAACTCTTTCATATCAGTCCCAGAAGAAAGCGAACCCTGATTGTTCACAACAACATGTCTTAAATGTCCTGAAAATTGCCAGAGAGAAGATATTTTCTAAAAATTCATCTAAAGTGAACTAATAAACTGTAAGCACTCATCTGTATTTGTTTGGGGGGTTTACGGTTTTGTTTTTCTTTTTAATGTAGCTTCCCCCTTTTCCTAGCAGTGAGGCAGCTGCAGTGAGACACTGGTTATTTGGGGAACTGAATAAAGAGCTTGTTGTTTTCAGATCAGACTCACTCTCTGCTTAGATGAGCTCAGGCAACCAGACAGCTGAACTGTAGAGTCTGTCTGCAACCAGTATTTTCTGAAAGCTCTACACAACTCCTGGGCAGTTGCTTCAGCAGAATTGCTGCCTGGTTCAAAAGATGATCTGAAAGTTAAGGAATACAGTCAATGAAAAATAGCAGCATGTCATTAGCATGTCCACTGTCTCTTCTACATCCCTGTAGTTTTCTCCCATCGCTTCATTCCTACCCTCGTTCTTTGATACACCCAGGCTATCAAAGAGCCACAGTCATCACCCTCCAGCAAGCCTTAGGGACCAGAGAAATACTCTGCTAAGCCAAGTGCCAGAGATTCTTGCTGTCAAGCAGCATTCCTTCCCCTTCCTTGGGAGGGACAACTTTACCACTCCCACACCTTTCCCTGCCCCAGCCAGAAGAACCACCAGAAAGCTGCTCCAGCAGAAAAGGTAGTGCCACAGGGGATTATGTTAGAGATACAGACCTTTTATCTGGAGCGACAGACAGATTTTCAAGGTCTTCAAGTTCTGTGGTAAAGGAAAAAATTTTATCAAGCCATCTAGGAAACAAAGCTTCTGTTACTCAGCACTGTTTTAAATCTACCTTCTGTGTTACCACACTGTCAGTTTCAAATATATTCATCTTTAGAACACCCCTGTTGGATGCAGGAAATAACCACAGCCCTAGATGTAGAACAGGTGTAAGGAGTCTTATCTTCTCTGCATATCTCTCACATTGGCAAATGAAGAATACCCTCTAACACCTATGCATCCTAACATCAGCATCAGCCTCCCTTCAAGAGCAGAAGTCCTAAGGAGAGAAAGGGCCTGCTGGTTGAGGTCTAGCAATAAGGCACTCAATATAAGTAATAATATAAAGAGCAAAGAGAGTGTATGTTAATTTTCTTGGACACTGATAGATATTTGAAGACACCAATCACAAATATACCAGCTAATGCTATAAGTAAGTCAGTAACAGGTGAGATAAATGGAATTAAGGCACACATTTTTTCATTTATAGACACAATGTGCTTATGCCAACAAGGTATTCACACTGGCAGCATTAGTTTTGGCCATGTTATTGCTCTCAAGACAAATGTTCCCCCCCTTTCATACAACTCAAAGACACTCTTGCTACTAGAAATGCAGTTTTGAGAGCTAGTTCTTCATTCTTAGATCAGGGAAGGAAGAAGTGAAAAAATAAATCATTAAAACCAAAGAGAGCAACAAAATTCCCATTTGTTATCAGGAAAAAAATCGAGGTTAAACATTTCTCAGGCTGCTTTTAAGGGTTTCTCTTTCTGTATGTGTTAAACCAAGAAGCTAACCAAAGCAAAATCAGGATGTAAAGCACAGCAAAGGGAACAGCAACATTCTGCTCTAGTCCTGAGCAGAGGCAGGTCTGTCTAAAACCTAGTCAATATGTTTAATTAGGAAATTATCATGTTCTAAATTCTCTCAAACAACATTGCTATAGTTGGCTGAGGTTGTGCCAGTTTCACACTTACCTCAGCCATATTCCCTAGGTTTAATCCTTAGTCATAACTTCAGTCCCTGTGTTGGTTTTGCATGGCAATATTTTGGTATAGGAGAGCTACCAGTGTGAGAATCTGCCATCAGTTTCCCCTGTGTCTGACGGAGGCAATGCCAGCCCAGCTCCAAGATGAACTCACTGCTGGCCAAGGCTGAGCCCATGAGTCATAGTGGTGGCATAACAGAGTTAAGATGGGGGGAAAAAAAATTGTACCTGGAGAGCAGTGTGAGAATGTGAGAGCAACAGCTCTGCAGGTACCGAGGTCAGTGAAGAAGAAGGGGCAGGAGGTGCTCAAAGAGCCAGAGCTGCAGGTTCCCCTGCAGCCCATGGTGAGGCAGCTGTGCTTCTGCAGCTCACAGAGGTCAACAGGGGAGCAGAGATTCACATGCTGTCCCTGAAGGAGCTGATGCTGGGGCAGATGGATGCTGGAAGCAGGCTGTGACCCAGAGGGAGGCCCATGCTGCAGAAGGCTCCTGGCAGGACCCATGGGAAGCCCCAGGAGGCAGAGAAATCGGGAGTGAAGTTTATCCCAGCAAAAAGGAAGGAGTTGGGGGAAGGTGCTTTGAAAATTGGTTTTATTTCTTGTTATCCTACTCTGATTTGATTTGCAATAAATTGAACTAATCTCCCCAAGCTGACTCTTTTTCGCCTGTGACAGTAATTGGTGAATGATCTCTCCCCATCCTTATCTCAACCCACAAGCCTTTCCTTATATTTCCTCTCCTCTTTCCAGGGGAGGAGGGGAGGGACAGAGTGATTTGGTGGTCACCTGGTATCCAGCCAGGGTCAGCCCACCACACTCTCAAACCATCAAAGCTGTTCTTTTCTAGAAAGAAAATCCTGCACCAATCTGGTATTTCTGCATGTGTTCTAATAAGGAGCCACGCATACATAGTTGGTTCCATTTTCTCATGTTATTTCTCCTACGATAACATCTACTAAGTCAACAGAATTCCCACAAAATTGAATATAAGCAGCCGAATAATAAATCTGTTTCTGCAGTTACAATTTTAAAATCTTACCGATAATTACATATTCATCCTCTGAGTCGCTGTGGCAACGAAATCTGGTAAGCTCATGATGTGATGGTAGATGCACTGGGGAGCTGGCTGGCAGCAAAGCACAGCCTGTCCGGAACAAAGACAACATCAGTTAAATTTTTCCAGCATATAAGTATCTGCAATTATATTTATATTTTTCATCATTCACCAAAACTTTAGGACACAGACTGTAGTTATGGAGCAATATTATTTATTTATTTTTATATACACAACCGAGAAAGCCAATTCTTGGGAGTCTGTCATACAGTATATATCCCTCAGTTTCTCAGCAAGAAGCTTCTAGTCATAAACCAAAATCTTTCATACTATCAGTGGTCTCTTCCCTTCTCATGTGTAAGTACACCATTCATTTTTCCACAGAAGTTACATCATTTAGACTTTAGACTTATGATCCATCACTAAGATCTGTATTACTCAATAGACTAAAATCTACTTAAAAACACATGTGCTGACTTAAGCATTATAGTGCCAGGAGCATTTATTATCTTGCCTTAATCTATATGTGAAGGAGTACTCTGGGAAGTCTCACTCAAACTAATTGCATGTCCTGATCTGCATACTGCAGAAGCAAGCATAGAAGGAAAAAGTGAAGCCACAGATCCTTAAAAAAATGGATTTAAGCAGAGAGAAAATCAGCCAACTACAGGCACTCTCTTTGGAGAGTCATGCTTGGCATGTGGCACTTGAACCTTATGTTTTCTTTTAAACATATAAAATAATTTAATTATCATAAATAAAACATAGATGTAAGCATTCAAAAGAAAGTATTTGACTCCCAGGAAAAACTTTTGTGTTAGAATGATCCTCAAGGGATGCAGCCTTCCAGAGACTCAAATAAGTTAGCAGAGGATTTATTTCTATGCAATGCCACAATTAATTTAGTATTTTCTTGCAGAAAAACAAGCAGCAAAGTCTTTCAGATAAGGTTGCACTCTGGACTAAGTAACTTGCCTTCGTAACCACTGTCTGAAGAAGCAACAGAAGAATCAGACTTCTTCACTGCAGGGTAAGAATACAACTCTGAATCAGTGTGATAGCTGCCATCTGATCCACTTGTTTCTTCCACACTCCAGGACTCTGCTTGTTGACTTAAGATATTACATTTCATTTTTTCTAGTGATGCTATAATCATGTCTGCAACAAAGAAGTGTGCATTTTCCTGGACACAAGATTGGAATGCTCATTAGTATACAGCATATTTGATACTAAGATTAAATGAAATATATAATTTCTCCCTGTACTTTTTCAACTCTAAAAACATAAACTTATATCTTTCATTTAAATACATTAAAAAAAAAAAATACACACCAAGGGAAATTCAGAGACAACATGCAAAAGGCAACTGCCTAGATAATTGTCTCACTCTTGATAAAAACATACAATTGACTTGAATCTTACCGATCTGGTAGATAAACTTGATTACATGACTAACAAATGAATATGTATGCATTTTAGGGATGCAGCCTTCAAGTTACACTGCATTATTTAGTATGCAAACGTGCATCTATGTCACCTATTTAATATGATTTAATTTCAAGCCAATGTGTACAAACAATTTTGCACCCATGCTAGCTTGGAGGGGGCCAGAAGTAGTAAATTTTGAAGGGACTATAGATCTCCAGGTGGTGGGGCAGTACATGAGCTAGTAAAATGCTTTTATGTGTTAAGCTTAAGGCAGTGAAGTAGGGAATATGCAGTGAGGCAACTTACACAGTCAGCTCAAAGCTACACAGAAAGTCTGTGAAAAGGCTAAGTGGGAACCCACGTCCTGAGGGCTTCATAATGCCTTAAATAAAAGATAGCTGTTTCAAAGCTTCACTGTAGCATTTGCAAAACAGACAACCCTTCCTCATTACGTCCCTCGTCATCTTGCCTGCCTGTCCTAATGTCACTCTTGTATCCTTTGCTTCCTAACAGTGGAACCCATCAGCCCCACCTGTGCTACTGCTGCTGGCCTGCACACAGCTTCCCAAACCAATCTCAGCTCAAAAGTGGATGCATCATGGAGAGACAGGTGCACTCTGGCACATGGGTGGAAACCCACAGATGCCCAGGATAGTCTCCCTCTCTCCCCTCAACTGCATTATGCAAGCCTAAACTTACATCTAAAAAGTTATGGCAGTATCTAAGGCTAAAGATTCTAAGTACAGAATAATTAAAGCTTTATGAAAGTAGCTTATGTTCAGAAAATTGTACCAACTCAACATCAGTATTCATGACATCCCCTCAACTTGTATGGGAAGCATGAAGAAAAACATCAGTGTTTAGAAATAGCTGCATCTTAAGGACCACAACAGACAGAAGACAAATACATCTAGAGGAGATTAATTTCAGCATTAGAGAGCATCCACCAAGTCACTGCAGGTGTCTGAAGAAACTTTTATCCTTTCCCTAGCACTGATTAACACCACTTGCTTGGTGCACATTTTATCCAGAGACAACTTTCAGTGAACTTCAGGACTCCACGAGTTTGCTGTATTTCCATTAGCAAAGAAATAATTAAACTTTTTTTTTTCCCTTCCTTTTGGGAGATCTCCTACTTTTAAGATTCAAAAAGTCTCAAGTTAGTGGCAGATCACAGTCTATCAGCATGTCCTGCTGATAAAAGCAATTAGGAGTGTATCTGAGAGAGATACATTGCAAAGAGATGAAACAATACAACGACTCCTGTACTCAGCATGACTATCAGCTTTCAGCTTTGTCAACTGATACCTCCCTCACCCTAAGAAGCAGTCCTAACTCAGTTGTGACACACCAACCTTGTCATTTCTGTTCCCTCACGCTAACATCAATGGAAAGTCCCTCTAACACTACGTGGCCCATTTCCTTCCTGGCACAAGACTACAAGCCTCAGACTTGCAGACACCACACGTAACTTGGTTTTCAGTCTTACAGTTCAAAGAGATTATTTCACAACTTAAAAGTATTTTGTGTTTTGGAGGTCTTTCTGTTTGTTTGGGGCTTGTTGTTTGCTGTTTTTATAAAGGCAGTATTTGCTCATAAGGAACTGAGGTCTTGCCATCTTTTAACCTGTAATCACACCAGTTCCCAGTCCTCTGAACAGTATCAGTAGCTGACATGATCTTGACTCACTCAATACTTGTCAGACTGTGGTTTCCAACCCAGGTATCTTCTCACTGGTCTCCTGGTCACTGAAAGCAAATTACTTTTGTTCTCGTTCCCACATTATGGACAGAGAAACACACTCTCCTTTCTGAAACACCTCTCATAAAAAAGCAACATGAAAAGCTAGTTCGCAAGTATGTTGGGTTTTGGTGTGTGATTTTTTGGGTGGGGTATTTTTGTCTGAAACGCACCTGAAGGATGCTGAGAGCTTCCAATCAAATGCAGAACTTGCCACTCCAGTGAAACCAGCGCTATGTACAAAGATGATTACCTCTTGGGCCCAGGACATGGAACCACCCGCACATCCACAGTGCAGCAAAAAAATATCCTTTTCTAGGCACATTTTTAGAGTTCTTTTGTATTAAGCCCTACTCACAGCAATCCCTTAACCCTTCTTTTCCCACTATTAGAAAAGATTAATACTTAGCACACAGAGTGATGAATGACAGCACTATCTCCTCATATTTAGCTCTATTTATAAGTTGGAGTGGACAGCCTATCCAACAACACACCTAAGACTGCTTGGGCCCCTTATTAGAAACCATGAGAAACTGCTTAAATTACTGCAGGTTTTGTAGTGCTTTTATTGTGCTTGTTATTCATACTTCTTTGTACTTCTTTGACAGCAATCTCACATGCTCATCATAAGCACACCCAAAAAAAAACCCCAGCCTCTCCCCATCTTCTGACAGTAAAAGCACAAGGTAAACCTTATCTATATGCATGTAGCCACAACAAATTCTATATAACATATTCTATTATAACTTTCAAGTTACTAGAGTAATGCTATCTTTCTCAAGGAATGTGTGGGAAAATAATGTAATGAAAAGTGGAAATGTACAGTGTTACTAAATATTTCCACTTTTAAAAATAATTAAAATGTTTAATTAATGGATTCAGAGTAGAAAACAAACAATAAAATAGGCATATTAGGTTGGTAGGCTCAGCCCCAGGGGGCAAGAAAGAGGAAAATACAGTATTTGTAAAGATTAGCGTATCTATCAGCGTATCCATGGAGAAAGACCTCTTGTCATTTGGTTTTCCCACTATAAGATGGAAAAAAACATAATGATAGTATTTGTTGTCCTCACCTTCTCCACATCCTCTGGAAGCATACAGATGTCTTGCAATGAACGATTCAAGGGTATAGCACTTATGTTCAAAGGAGAAGCAGAACCTGGGGGTATAACAAGAACTTTTATTAGTTTATTAGGCACAGAGAACACGAGGAACATGGTGGCATTTGAACTAGGCTGGCAACCCGAAGCAAAAGCATCAACTACCAGAGAAACATAGTTTAAATGCCACACAGTGACAGCACTGCACTCCCACACCAGTCCTCTCCCAGCTACTGCGTGAGCTGCTGGGGACAACCACAGGCAGAACCTGAGGCTGGATCTACAGCAATGCTCTGCAGCTGGCAGCACAGCCAGCTGACACTGCGCTCTGCCCATTCACAGTTGCTGGAAGAAAAAGAAGTCTCACTGCTCTCGGGGCATGCAGAGATGCATCAGCCTTAAAAGGTTCCCCGTATCACTGCTAGCACTGTGTGACTACAGAAAGTTTGGACATTATGTTTCCATACCCCAAGGAAACCTCCTTCCTGTTTCCAAATGCAACCCATACTGCAGGGCAATATGTCCAACTGTGGTGTTAGCCACAGTACTCTATGCTTTCCAGAACAGCAGTTTTGTTTTCCTGACATTCACTGATGAGCACAGTTGAGCATGTGAAACAAAATTAATTTCTTTCCCCCCAGTAAAAACAGAGCACACATCAGGTTTTTTATAGATGAACCACGGACTGCTTTTGATATGTAAATGGCTATAATATTCTTTCACAGAGAACTGAAGGTGTGAGATTATGCCCTCAAAAGCATTGGGACAATGCTCTCAGGCACGTGATGAGATTCTTGACTGTCCTGAGCCTGTCCAGGAGCTCAGGAGCTAGACTCAATGATCCTGATGATTCCAATTCAGCATATCTTATGGTTCCTGCAGCCACTGCTACAAGAAAGTATGATGAAGACTATATATTTCTATGAATGTACACACTAATGAAATATGAAAACAAATGACTCTTAACACTGACTGGTGTTTACTACCTCTCCTTTGACCTTAAACTCAAGCAATTTCTGTTTCACTCTCGTGACAGTTTCCGGATAAAACAGACTGTATGCAAATGGCCACTATACATTCCATTTAAAGGCTTTGCAGATAGCATAGCTTAATCAAAGGCTTTTTATTTAAAAAAAAAATTATTCCTAAATTTGTTTAAAATTCACAGAAAAGCTAAAGAGGTCCCACAAAATATTATAAGTTATTAAAATTTTTTCTCCAACAAAGCAGCACTGACTCTCAGGCCTAGTTTAGATTATTTATATTGCCTTATTTATAGAAATAAGTTACACTGCCCTGAGTATCAATGACATCGGGCTGGAAAGTTAATGTTGTGCTTGAGTGTAGCAACACCAATGTCGTGTTTTTGCACAGAATTATTAATACTTCCATTGTGTATATCATGAAGGAAAAAATTACAATGCTGACAACATGCATTTTCAAAACAGATTTAATTGCCTAATTAGGCTATTTTCATATCTACTTGATGATTCAGTTTATTGGATAAGCCATGTTAAAACCTCCACAGCTTGATAAAAGTCTACATTCTCACTTGTTAACAAATATTACTGTCTGAACTAAAAAAATAAGCAGAAATAATGAAATAAGTATTCCTTTCTCTTTAAAATGTAAGATGGAATACATATTAAATATAATTTTGAAATCTAATGGGAGCTTTCTTTTTTGGTCACCTCTGGCATCCCACTTATATCTTTAAATAAAAAGAATTTTAAGTGAGAAGCAGCACAGGGAAGAAGCCCAGCACATCCAGCAGTGGGATGTAACTCTAGGTCTGATGCAAAAAAAATTATCTGGTTGCCCTTCTGCTCCTGAACCCTGTTGCCTAGAGGCTGCTGAGGCTGGGGAAAGAGCCCTAAAGAGCCAAAGGAAATGACCTTGATGTACAGAGGTCAAAAGCAAGAACGAGCACTGTGAACAGTCAGTGACACACCAGCCACAACAAAGCCACCAGAAAACACCAAACTCGGTCACAAACTCTTCATTAACAATGGCAGAGCCTTTTCAGAAAGTTGCATGAAGCCATCAGAGAATGGCCCTTAAATGTATGAACAAGGCCTAACAGGAATTTCATGGGACCAGCAGAAAAATCCTACTAAACAAGAACACTAAATCCCACTGAAAAGAATTATTTTTTCTGATTTAAGTTATATTACAGAATTGTCTTCCATCTTGTGCATTCATCACCAATTCTCCTGTGAGAAACCACCACACCTGAGATAGCAATCAAAAGGACAGCAAGTGAGAAAAGGCTATGGTATAATTCCTGCCTTCACATTAGGCATTTTTTTCTTATTATTCATTTTGCTTTTCATTTTTCACATTCTCATAGTCCTGGACAATGAAGGAGAGAGGCAGACCTCACTCCCCAGGCTACCCAGTAGCAAGTTAAATGGCTAAAAACAAGACGGGAAGACGAAATGCAGAAGTTTTCACTTTGTACAGAACAGGTCAGAGTCTAAAGCAGACAGGGCCCAATACACTGCGTAGTGTCTAACAGGATCCTGGCTCCTATGAGAAGTATTTTTAAGTAAAACCAAGGATGCTACATCTCCAGTCACTTGGCTGCCACATTCCTTCCTTTGCTTTTTGGACAACCAGCAGTGCTACTAACCCAACAGAAGCTTGTGACACGTCCAACTCGTGCCAGGAGATCGAGTCACGCACAATTTATTTGTTCTTACACACGTGCCTCGCAGTCCCCACTGACCCCGAAAGCCCAGGCTGTGTTTTCCAGACTCAGCTATCAAACCCGCGTGACTGGCCCCAGCCAGCCCAAACTGCCGGGTGTGGTTTCCTTCTCCCTGGTGGGCACTTCTCAAAGGCACAGGAAAAACAACAGAACACCCAGCAGGAGGAAACAATCCTAATTGTCACTATATTAACTGCTGACGACAGCCTCTCCTGGAGGACAAAGCTGTAATTATTAAGAACTCCCAGTCCTGCAATGGCACGTGGCTGTTTGAGATCCTTCTGCCAACTTGTCACACTGGAGTATCTCTGGGTGAACAGCTAGGAAGGGTCAGAACTTCAAAGTGGTTCTCAACAGTGTCACCACTAGGACTATTGACTAAAGGGAGAAGAAAAACAACATCAAACCCTAGCCTCTGTCATTTTTATTTCTAACAGAAAGGCAGGATGAGAAGTCGTCCCTGTTTGCTTATAGTCCAGTAGAAAAGTCAGGCCTCAGCTGCAACATCTTTCTGAGACTCAATGACTATCATCATAGAATGATTTGGGTTGGAAGGGACCTTAAAGATTACCTGGTTTTAACTACCTGCCATGGGCAGAGACATCACTCACTAGAACAGGTTGCTCAGGATCCCCTCTAACCTGGCCTTGAACACTACCAGGCATGGGGCATCCACAACTTCCCTAGGGAACCTGTTTCAGTGCCTCACCCACAGCCAGGCCAGCTGCTCCCCCACGCATCTCGGGGCACGTGCTGAACATTCCCACTGAACAACTCCTCACCTATGGACCTGCACTGCCCTGAGGCTGTTGACACTACAGGGACAGACAGCACCCTGTCCACAGGACATCCTCTGCTAGCAGCTCTCAGCCTGTCTCTTCACAGACAATGCAAGGGAGGGATATGACTGGAAACTGGTGAGGGTTAAAAAGATGCTGTGTTCTACTGGCTGGGGGTTTATATCTCCAAGATCTCAGGTACATTTGGAAAGGGGGAAGGAAAAACAGTCCCGCTCTGGCACAAGCCTATTTAGTCATAACAAGAATAGATCTTAATGCGCTGACTCCAAAACCCCAGAATCCAAGGACTTCCTCTCCTTCAGCTCATGTCAAACCCAAGATGACTCTGGGAGCCCACACACACCAGTGAATCACTACACAGCGCCCATATCCATGCTCTCTCCCACTGGGAGAAAGATAATAGTGAAGACAACGTCGGTAGAGTGCCCACCCAGTGGATGTCCTACATTGTTCACAGCTCAGCAATTTTTACATTTTACTAACAGCTGCACATTACAGAAGCATTTCTGCATCACGAGAGATGCCTACTGCAAGCATGAGTTTCTCCCATTTTACCAAGCCCATCCCACTGATTTCTCCTTGGGTTTTAAGCTCTTTCTCCCTTCTCTCCTTTTGCTATTTTCCTTATGATTGACAGCATTTGACTAATTCACAATCACTATAAACAAGGCCCACTTCAATTACAATTGTCTTTCCTAGTGCAGAAATCTTAAAATAAAAACACACCTGTAAAGTTACCTGTTGGATTGACTGGCTCTGGCTGGGACAGGCCACTGGAAGAATTGCTGTCATCACTGCTGGCAGGCACAGGCTCCAAGGCAGGAGGGTATTGCACTAGATCTGCTGGCTTACCAACAGTTGAATCGGAAAGAAACCTCATCAAAGTCAAGTCTCTTTCAGGGAAGGTATAACATTCTTTTCCAGAATGTACAACAGCCGATGTGACAGTGCCTCCTGTTAATGTCACCTGGGTAAAGCAGTCACGCTTTAGAGGGGACATGTCCAAAAAACCATTCAAGGAGGAAGCAGCAGGATCTCCGTCAGTGGAATGGGAACAAAAGAAAGTATCCAGCAAAGGTTTGGAGGAATCACAATGTGTGTTGTTCCAACATGCCCGGTGCCTTGTAAACCGAATGTCTGTTTGTGTACAGGCAGTGTTGTGATGTGTAGTATCACTGTCACTGTCATCGTGGCTATCCCCAGCACTGCTTTCTTCCCACTGTTCCACATCACTGTCCGGATGCTCTATTCCCTGCATTGTGCTCTGCTCCAGCACCAAAGAGGGCTTCAAACCAGATGCATTTAAAACAGACATGAGAATGTCTTTGATAGCTTCAGCACTGTTTGGATATGATCCAAAACTTCCAGCATGTCCAATCACTGCTGGTCGTGAAGATTCATCTGTTCAGAAAAGGGAAGAAACAAAGAGGTTAGGAAACAGTCCTAAGAAAAGGTCAATAAACAATGTGAATAAAATGCACATTATTTATGACACAGGCAAGAAGATAGGAAGGAGATGAATTCACTCACCACTCGTTGATGCCTCTTCCTGCAAGAAAGCTCTTGCTTTCAGCGCCCAGGAAACAATTCTGTCATTGATAAGGCTAGGTAATAAACCAGCAGTATTCTGCTGCTAGCCAAACA
This sequence comes from Formicarius rufipectus, assembly GCA_013399695.1. NCBI lineage: Eukaryota > Metazoa > Chordata > Aves > Passeriformes > Formicariidae > Formicarius > Formicarius rufipectus. The sequence goes on from VXAU01003015.1 coordinate 139,464, forward strand.
CAATTAGCTAAGACTTTAATGGTGACTGATTGACAGCACGCTCAAAAACATCACTGTTCTACAAAACAGGATGAGGTACAGTCACTCATACAGGTACTGGTCCTATTGCCAGTAAAAGAGATTACATTACAGCAATACATGGAGGATCAATAGAGCAGAAAGAAAAAAAATACCTTTAGTGACAGGGTAATAAAAGGTCAAGCGTTTGTGTGTTTCAGGTTCAGTCAGACTCTCTCATGTGGAAATGGCTAAAGTAACCTTCATTCCTTTATTTATAGGGGTGGCAACACTTATATGAACCCATAAAAAAACTTAGCTCTGTCACAGCAAGCTCATTATAATGCCTTTGAAGGAATCAAAAGCACTGCCAAGATCCTGTGTAATCTATGGCAATACTGTGGTTCAGCAGAAGATGGAAAAGCTGCTTTTAGTGAGAGATATGGCAACATTTGCAGGGCACAAAAAGCACACACTGCAACCAGTAGCTATTAAAGTCCTATATCTTGAACAAAAAAACCCCAAAGGAACTGCTATAATCCATATAATTGAGAGATTAGACACAAGGTCTATGTCCAAGAAGGAACCATTGACCACATCAACACAACGAAGTTAACAACTGTCTCCTTTGGGCAAGATAAGCAGTTGTAAAATTCTAGGAATAGATACAATCAAGAAGAATAATTTCCAGGACCACAAAGAGTGTTAAACACTGTTAGTGAAAAAAGAATCAAGTCCTGTAGACTACAGACTTTGCCCAGAGGTTGCCCTCCTTAGATATATCTCAATGGAAAACAGTAAACTTCTCCATGAGTCATTCACCTGGAAGCCAGCATGCAGTCAAAATATGTGATAAGAAAGCTTACCAGAGAAGGAATCAAAACCAAAACAAGAACCCCCACTCACTTTGGGGGTTCTATACAAAGTCTATATAAAGACCAGCTGTCATCAAGAAAAAGCTGAAAAAATTGAGAACATCATGTACAAGCTAGACTACAAGAGCTGCTAGCAAAGTTATCCTAGTAAAGCCAGGTCAAAAACAGCTGAAGAGCATGTCAGGAATTGGGATCAGTCCCTTCCACTTATTAGGACAAAGCTCTTGCAGAAGTCGCAGCAGAGTTGCAAATTTTACTGGCTGCACCTGCAAAGAAATACCATGCCAATGTAGCCAGCCATGGTGACATATGGGTAGAAATGGGAAAATTAAAACTAGCTAACTTTGAAACAAATGTATTTCCATTTTTGCCAGGAAAAGAAAGCTATTTTGGTAATTACTGACATTTCAATTACACATGAATACCTTAACTTGGGCTGAAAACATCATCTTTTCCATACAAAAGAAAACATTTAGTGTCAGAATAAAGAAAAAGAAATCTTAGAATTTTACACGTTGAAAGGGAGTTGAAAGATCATCTAGTTGCAACCCCCACGCCACAGGCAGAGACGTCTTCCAATAGACCAGGTTGCTCAAAGCCCCATTCAACCTGGCCTTGAACACTTCCAGGGATGGGGCATCCATAACTTCTCTGGGCAACCTGTGCCTCACCATTCTTCCAGCAAGGAATTTCTTCCTAACATCTAATCTAAATCTACCCTTTCAGTTTAATACCATTCCCCTTTGTCCTGTCACTACATGCTCTTTTCCCTCTCTATCGTTCTTCTTGGTCTTCTTTAGGTACTGGAAGGTTGCAAGAAGGTTTCTATAGAGCCTTCTCTTCTCTAGGCTGAACAGCCCCAACTCTCTCAGTCTTGTCTTCATAGGAGAGGTGCTCCAGCCATCTGATTATCTTCATGGCCTCCAGTGGACTTGCTCCAACATATCCATGTCCTTCTTATGCTGTTGGCCTCAAGAGCTGGATGCAGTACTCCAGGTGGGGTCTCACAAGAGCAGAATAGAGGAGCAGAATCATCTTCCTTGCCCTGTTGGCTATGCTGCTTTTGATGCAGGCCAGGATACAGTTGGCTTTCTGGGCTGCAAGTACACACTACTGGCTCATACTGAGCTTCTCATCAACACTTCAAGTATTTCTCCTCAGGGCTGCTCTCAATCTGTTTTCCACCCAGCCTGTATTTGTACTTGGAATTGCCCCAGCCCAGATGCAGAACCTTAAACTAGTCCTTGTTGAACGTTCATGAGGTTAGCATAACCCCACCTCTAAAGCCTGTCAAGGTCCTTCTGGATGGCATCCCTTCCCTCCAGTCTGGTGACCACACCACACAGCTTGGTATTATATGCAAACATGCTGAGGGCATGCTTGATCCCACAACTGTCTTCAACTCTTCTGTTCTGCTCTCCTATTGCAAAGCTACCCCAGCAGCCTTTCTATCCACTTTCCTCCTTTGTCATCTCCACTGCTCTAGCACCATGGTACATCTCTAGCACTAATCATACAACCATGCTGACTAAATCTTCTAAATACTTGTTCTCGGTGGATTATAAGAGAAAAAAAGCCCCATGTTTTAAAAATTTAACTCATGCTTCTGCTCTGTGAAGCGTAAAGAAAACCCAACCCCACAAAACCAAAACAAACAAAAAACTAAAACCAACCAAAGAAAAACAAAATGAAAAACAAACAAAACCCAAAACAACAAAAAACTAAAACATCCCATTTTAAGATACTATGAAAAATAGGTTAAAAAAAAAAAAATCTCAAAATCACTTTTGTTACTGATACTTATGTGAGTAATTCTGATAATCCATTAAAATCTGAGAAACTATTTCCTGAATGAGCAAGAAGGTGACCTTCCAAGGATCATCTGAACAGTTCAAGTATTTTACTCATGAGCACACAAAATCTCAATATAAGTAAAATGGCCAAACTACCACTTAAAAGACAAAAAGCACTCATACTTTCAAATTGTGTAATATATTTTGACATTCTACCATCCCTCACAGTCAATAAACAAGGCACTCTCTTCAACCAAACTACAGTTGTTTAGTACACTCAAACACTGATAGCTTTTGTTAGCACTACAAGCACCAGTAAAACTCTCCAGAGAGGCATTTTAGAATGAACTAGCATACCTGAGAGAATGGAGATTTGAGGTGTTGGAGCAAGGCAGCTAATCCTCGCTGAGGGATTTGAAGAACACGCTGACTCGGTGAAAGCCACCTTTAGGCCTTTGTGGTTTAACTACAACGTGAACACAGAGGCAGACAATTTGGTTAAAAAACAACAGCACTCTGCTAATGATAATCTGTCTCACAGTCATCCCAGAAGGAAGAACACTGTTCTGATGCCAGCTGACTGTCACCTAACCACTGCCTACATTTCTGGTTGTCTGAAAATCTCCCCAGAAGCATGCACTGTCTGAGGAGCACTGGCATCTCCTCTCTGCATCTCTCCTTTCACTCCAGAAGGCAGGTGGCCAAAAGAAACTCTCCACAGTAGGAGGATTAAACATGTATAAGGCATATATGAGACAAAAAGCTGAACTGTCTGTGTATCTGCCAAACAACAATTAAAAAAAAAGAATTCAAGGAACCACCATCTGTAGTTGTAAGCACAAGCCTAACTTAGCTGTATACAAGGCAGAAGCTAAATCTGTGAGGTCCCAACTCCACAAACACGTGATCCACATGCTGCTTGATCTCCTAGCTCTAACAACTGGGAGCAAGAACAGTCACGTCATCTAATTTGATAGAATACACCATGTGTGGTTCACATCAGCAACGTGGCTGACCCAGAATAAAGCGAGAAGTGTCACAGATAGACAATACTCAGCCTGGCATACAGCCTGCCGGTGCAAATTGACCAAAATTTTGAATGCATTTGAACTGACTGACCAGATCAGCACTTAAATTTCTGCAGTCAAGATGCTTCCAATTCATTACTTCTACTGAATCCTAAAGCTAGATTTACCGTATTGTCATTATGCAGATACTCAGGGGCTAATTCCAACAAAGGAGTAAGGTACGTACAGCAAAGCAAAATCTTTCCTCCACAATTCTTTGTAAGGACCACACACTTGCCCTCTGCTCCCCATCCACTGCCTCAAGTATGTCATGGACCTGCAGAGCACATGACAACCCAGGGAAGTCCAAGGGATGCCCTGCTCCAACATGCGCATCACTAAAAGGCACTTCACCAAGGAGTACCTCGTGCCTTCTCCCCATATCAGGCAGAAGTCTCCACACAAAAGCATTTGCAGGATTCCTGTCACCCTCCTCTGCACCCTGGGAAAAGGAAGTTACAGGTGTGTTGTTCTCTGCCACCCTGTGCTGTTGACCTCACTCCCTACGTGGAAAAGCAAGGTGACTCAGAGTGCAGATCTCATCCAGATACCCTTCAGACCAACGGAAAGCAGAAGAAATTAAAACCCACATAGAATTTCCCTTTTAACTGAAGAATAACGTTTCAGGCCAAAAATAATATGTTGAAATTATACTATTTAGCATTTGATTATGCCAGTGCTTAGAAAAATACTTGTTTCAGTATCTGATAGGTTTTCTTTTTTTCCCCTTCTTCAGCAAAACTGGTGTATAAGCAGGCTTTATACATAATGTCAATATGTCAATATTACTGAATAAAGTAGGAACTATTTTTTAATTCCTGTTATTGAATTTAAAAAAAAAGTTTTTAATATCAGCAATTAACAGATTCTACCTCTTAGTATGTGAGTATCCCAACTACCTGACACCAGGGTGGAGTACTTTATCAGTAAGCATAACTATTAAGAGTGCTAAGTTGGAAGATTTTTATCTCTTTTTGAACAACCCTCATATGTATTAGGTCTTACAAAGTACAATCAGTGCTCTGAGAATTCAGGTAAAATATTTTCATTTACTTTCAAGATGTTACAATTTCAATTACATCACAGATTGGGAATGAGCACCCTCAGTATTTAATTATCAAACAACTACAAAACAAACAAGCAAAAAAAACCAAACCAATGCACAAAAAATATAATCACACACACAAACAATGAAGAAAAAAAAACAACCGACTGAAGATCACTGATCAGGAAATACAACAGAAGCACATGAAAAGCACCACAACACACTGACATAACCAATAAAACCCCCTGACCATTTGACATCTTCATAGCACAAAAGAAGTCAGCCTCCACCCCTCCACCCTCTCAGTACTGGGACTGCATTTCCCAAGTTAACTCCATAATGAAACCTCCAGCATATGAAAAACAAAAGGTTTTGGTTCTTTTTACTACAACCACTAACAACTAAAAGCTGTTTTTTCAAACAAGCTCCCCCAGCTAACGAGCACAACGAGCCCCCATTCAGACATCTCCCTTGCTTCACCTTTTCAGAGCAGGGCTGCTCAAAGACTTCTGTTCTGCTGTAGCTGGCGAGCGCTACAGCATGGAGAGACATGATGGGAAAGCTTTCATTTTTTGGTGCTGTTAAGTACCTGGAAGCAATAGAGAGAGCATTACAGTCACCACCACATTATCCGCCGTTCTCCATCTGTTTTGCAGACTCTACAGTTAACACTCGGAACAGTTTTCCGTCTTGACTTGGCAAGCTTATAAGCTTACCGAAAAGCAGAGCTCAGCAACAATGGAAACGTATTAAAAAGGCCTAACTTAAGGTTTGGGTTGCTGCTGTTTTCTGGGGTTTTATTAAACAACACAACAGGCACGCCTACCCTATGCGAAAGAGGAAGGTACTGATCCGCGGGACCCCGCAGCTGGCTGCAAAAGCACGAATTGACGGAGCGGACCGGGCAGCAGCGAAGCCCCCGTGCTTCGCCTCTGCAGCACAGGCTGCTGCCCCCACCCCCGGCACCTGGCAGGGGAAGGCACCGGGCAGGGGAAGGCACCGGCGAGGGCAACAACCCGGCGCTGTCCCCGGAGCGCACGGGAGGGCTCAGCCTCCCGCACAGCTCTGCGAAGCGCATAATCCCCGCAGGGAGACGCCGAAACATCCCGCCGCCCCAGCGGCTTCCGCCCAAACCCGACACACTATGCTGCCCGCAAGGCACTGCCCGTCCTCAGCTCCCCATTCCCGGCTCCCCGTTCCCACCTGCCTCCGTCCTGCTCCCCGAGGAACAGCGACAATGCCCCCGCCCCCTGCCCGCTCGCCGCCCGTCCCTCTCTCTCTCGACCCGCCTACCTTCGCTCCCTCTCCCCGCCTTCCCTGCCTGCCGAGGCGGAGCCCAAACCCGAACAAATCTAAACAACAACAAAGGGTCTCTCCAGGACGCTTGTCTGGTTTAGATAAAAGGAGGATGAGAGGGAATCTCGTTGCCCTCCGCAACGAGGGGAAGTGGACAGGCAGGGAGTGGAGCTCTCCTCCTTGGTACCCAGTGACAGGACGCGTGGGAATGGTTCAAAACTGTTCCTGAAGTTTACACTGGACATTGAGCAACATTATTTTGCCGAGAGAGTCGTCACATACTGGAGCGCACTCCCTGGAGAGGTGGTCGATGCCCTAAGGCTGTTCTGGAGGCATTTGGACAATGCCCTTATCAGCATGCTTTAACTTGGTCAGTTCTCAGTTTGGCACATCGTCATAGGTCCTTTCCAAATAGAAGGTCTATTCTAAAACCAAATAAACCCAAGATAAGACAGCTGGGAGTGAATGGAGGGTATTTTCTCAGTCGGTGGGGCTTGCTGAGGCCTGGGGGCAACACACCTCATGAATCAGCGTTATCTGAGGATTTGCAGTCAGCTGGCAGGTTAGAAATGATAGGTTTATTCTCATTGAGCTTTTGGAAAGGAATTGAGCCATCTGCTCTGTGAGTCAGCTGCCTTAGCAGGCTTAAAACTAGCAGCCTGTAGTTCCTAGTAGCCAGTTTGGGCTAAAAATAAAGTGAAGGAATGCTGAACTGTATTTGTGGAGCTGAAAAATTGCTGATTGTCCATAAAATGCAAAAAATATGTGCAGGAACTTAGGAAATTGCAAACCATGAGGAAGTAGAAAGGAGGTAGAGTCCAGATGGTACCACGCAGAAATAAGATGGAAGCAGTAAATAGAATACAAAACTGCTGCAGCTGAAAGTGAGGCTTTCAGATGCTCTGGAGTAATTGCCTCCCCTTTTAAGCCCAGATGATTACTTAGCCAGTAAATAGGTTAGTCGATTTAGGCTGTGGAAACTTAGGAGTAACTGCTGGCCAAGATACAGTTGTTGTCTGAACTTAGCCTGGAGAGGCCTCTGAGCAACCTGATCTAGTCGAGGATATCACTCATTGCCAGGGAGTTGGACTAGATGACCTCTAAAGGTCCCTTCCAACACAAACTATTCTATGATTCTGTATTATCCTACGGTGTGTGTTTCAAATTCTCTGCTACAATATGGTAATTTCACGTGGTTATAAATTCTACTTTTGACACACATTCATGTGGGAAAGAGCAGGTAGTAAGAGGGAAAAGCTTATAGATTTATTTGCAGTTGTTACTAAAGACTGGCAAAAAAAAAAAAAAAAAAGTGCTATGGAATTTGTGCTTTATTCCCATTAAGTTTTCCAAAATCTTTATAGGAAAAGAATTATACAAATGCAAAATACTAAATATGTCTGAAACCATAAACACACAGACACACACACAAAAGCATTTTCACATCCATTTAGTGCTTTTTTTTCCTCTGTCTCTCTGCAGCACTCTATATGTGTATGTGTGTGTGTGTATATATATATATATACACACATACATATTTATATGTTGCCTGGAACTCTTGTATTGTGTCAAAACCTTTGCTTAGGATGTGATTAAAAGCATCTCTACTTTTTGCAGATGTCACCAGCAGAAATATTAGAAAACTGGACAGATACAGAATCACAAGGAAAAAGAGGAAGGAAATGTTGGATTGCTTTTAAAGTTCATTCGGTGGAAACTCAACAAGGCCTGGGTGCACCAAAGTTGCATCTTGCCCTAAATACCAGAATCACCCACATTGACTTAGTTTGTAAGTGTATTTGTTGGGTTTTTTTGTTTGTTTTTGTTTGCTTGTTTGCTTTGGGGTTTTTTTGTTTGTGGGGGGGAGTTTGTTTTGTTTTTAATTTTAAGGCTAATGTTGCAGAATAACCAAACTCTACCTTTTGAAAAGAATCAGTATTCCTAATTCTCTAGAAAAGAGTTCCTGGGATGTGTGTAAACTTACACATATAAGCAATATGCTGAAAGAAGGAAGTATCCAAATAATTGCATGTAAACCCAAAATAATTACAAGGATAGGAGAACTATCCCAAGGCAAGTGCATATCCAGGAAATTGGTGGTCAGCTGACCCTCTAAAGAATTTCAGACATGCTGAATTACAGGCATCCACTCAAAATACAAAACATGTCTGAGGGTGCTGGTACCCTGGCAGAAGATCGCAGCTTGAGACAGTGTCCTCAGCTTTCTATCCCACTGGGTGGCTGGCCATTCTGCTCGTGAGTGAGCTACCATGGCCTTGGTGTGGTGATAGACCTTATGGTGCTGTGGCACAACTCCATCAGAGCAACACACATCCTGGTTTGGTGGTTTTTTTGGTTGCCTTTTTTTTTTTTCCTGGTAGATACTTAATTACAAAGAGGTAGTAAATTCTAATACAACCAAAGACCATAATTTCTGTGGCAACATCATTTAATCCTAGTAAATTTTTGTAGATGTGTATGAGTGGCTCAACCACTCAAGTTGGAAGGACAATGAGACGGAAGGCACTTTAGTTGTTCCTGTTCAGGAACTCTGCCTCTGCATTACTGGTACTAGGCAACTGCCATAACTAAGCCATACTCATGTGTTAGATGAGATTAAAGCTTTTTTAAAGACACGATAATGAGTGAAATGATTGTCAGTAGAAGACAGAATGAAGTGCCCTTCCATACATTCTTTTAAGCAGTTGAAATCATGGAGCAGAGAAAATAATAGGGTGGAGATGGTCTCAGGAGGACTACAGCTGGACTCAGAAGGTCAAGGAAAGAAAAATGGAAAGACCTTACAGTTTTGCATCAAAATCAGTCTGTAAAGGCTCTCCAATATTGTCCATTTCAAGGCATATGGGAAAACTTGGTATCTAAGGAAAAGGCTAATTACAGCTACGAACTGAACATCAGAAACAGTTGAAAAACATCACTTTTGGATGTTTTTTATAGTAAACTCTGTACCAGTAGAACGATTGGGGCAAGGATTACACAGTGCATTTAAAGTCAGTAAAATACCATATATACATTCATATTTAAGTAACTTCTGTTTTTAGGCTGTCGTATAGCTCAGGATGCAACTATTCCTCATGAGTGCAACTTGAGAAAACCCTCAGTAATGTAGAAACATGATTTGCATAGCAATTTCTGAAGTGAAGCAGCATGCAGAGAAAAAGGGAGAAGAGTGAATCGCACAACCGGTTAAAGACACAGGAAATGGAGACATTTAAGAGCTGACTGTGAGAAATTTACATGAGGTAGGGAGTCAAGTTCACACAATGGTTACCCACGACAGTGGACTGGAGTTTCTTGGTATGAATGTGTGACAGAGAGAGAATAGATGCTGTGAAGTGGATCAAACTTCTCCATATCCCATCTGGGTAGATACATCAGATATTTTCCAAGATAGCAAAACTGGCTTTAGTAGTTCTTGTCCTTGCTGCCAGGTACCTTGTCTCCTAGCTTTGTGTTCCCATACCTACTGTGTAGTTTATTGCTCCTTCAGTTGCCAGTGACACTGTAATTCAGACTACACATTAAAAGGGGGGGGAAAAAAAGGCTATTATATCTTATTATTCAATTTAATTATTTGGCAGTCCAATGTACAGGACAGCTCCATAAGACTGATACCAATGAGAAAGTGTGTATGTGTGTGTGTGTGTGTAATGAGAAGAAAAGGCAGATACAGGCAAAATATGGGTCTGGTTGCTTGTTATACCAATTTTGTTATAAAATAAAATGGATCAATGACCTACAGCTCTATTACTAGACTAATCACGTGTGGAGAGATTGTTTTTCCTTTTTCATTTTGCCCATCACAGATGCTGAGTGACTTAGTACAATGAAAAGATTTATTCTTCTGACAAAACTTCAGTAGCAAATCATTTCACCTGCAGGAAAGCACCCCAAATAAAAATGCTGAGTTGCAAAGAGGGAAAGTAAAAGATCAAGAAGGATTAGTAACTGCAAATCATTAAAGTAGGCACGCCTGAAAGACAAAGCTTTATTTCCTCCAGCCTTTGCTGGGAAAACTATGTGAATGGAACGAAAATGTGAAATTGATGCACCAAATTTACATTAAGGTCTCTCCATTTAAACAGAACAAAAGGGTGGACAAGGCTCTTTTTTATTCAAATGGCTAGTACTCAGTAGATAAGTGATAAATATTTTATTCACAGAACCACAAGTTTAACTTCTGACACCTGAGCTGTGTAACCACTGCATTGGAGTGCTACCCGATGAGGAAGTGATGCTTGATCTATTCTGGTGAGAAGCAGTTGCCAAAGTCCTGGAAGAACTGAGCATTTCCACAGGATGTCTTACCCTGAAAAATGTTAAGAGCAGCTGCTGAGAGAGGTCCATTTGTCAGAGACAGACCCTCAAAAGCTTTCATACTGTAATGTTGAAGAGCATTCTGTAGTGTCTTCTTATGCCATTTCCTTAGCCTGCAGGGCTGCTGCTTAAAAGATCGGTTTCTGAAATAAGTCCTGGTGGCATCTGTTGTTTGTTGTTAAAATGAAATAAAATGTATGAAAGCATCATGAAAAAAAACTAATGTGGAGTGATTAAGCAGCAGAAGCAAGACAAGTGGCATCAGATGACAAAATATTTTCAGCTGCTGTAAGATACTATTTCTTGCCTCTGTCATCAAGCTTCGAGGTCATTATCTACCTGGAAAAGTACACAAATGCGTACCGGTTAAAAAAAAAAAAAAAAAAAAGATCTTTTTTCCCCCCAGAATTTTGTGTTCACAGAATTTTGTGTTCACAGAAGATGAAAAAGTACTTACAGATGGTACATTTCATCACAGTTAACACTGTTGATGGAAATGCAGATGTTTGTAGTTCAACATCTTTGAAACAGATGACTAGTCATTTGCTTACTTCTGCCTTCCGTTTTTAAACAAGAGTTCTGCTATTTAGACATCCCCTGTCCTTTCAAATGTAACGTGAACCAATCTGTGTGCCAAGGTTATTTTATTTACTTCTGCTTTTCAGTTTTGGCAACACTAAATTGATTTAACTAAACAAATCTTGCAAAAGCAGTTCAACTTTCTCTCCAGGACAGTCATGCATTTGTTTAATTAGATTGAATTACGAACTGATGTGGTGTTTGTATTGCAGGCAGAGACAGAAGTCTCATTTTTGGAACAGTGTTCATGCTTAGAGTTCCCTGGAAAGCATGAAGGTATGGAGGTACAGCTGTCCACCCAGGCAAACACAGTGGGAGCAATGTAGTTGAAGTCTCCTTCATTAAGAAGTTTTCTTCATGTGATGGAGTCTTATTTATATAATGGACATTTTCTGCTCACACACTGTTCTGATGACAGAATATAAAAATGTCATGATGCTCTTTCAGAGTGGGAAACTTTTGAACTGTCAAGTGCTTAAAAGAGAAGCAATGCCTACAGTGAGAGGTAATATCTTTTATTAGACCAGATGATGCAGTACTGAAGAACAGGCTGGCTTTCATGAACACAAGAAGCCCTTCAACTTACTGATGGTGGTGGCCCAGTTCATGGAGCCTGAATACCATCCAAGGCCATGGCTCCATGTGATGAAAGACTGAGTCTTTTCTAAAGCATAAAGTACAGGATCAAAACTACTGCAGTTACTTGACACAAAGTGGTGCAAACTCATAATGCCAGCGGAAGTGTAAAAGATATTTTGCAGAGATAATGTAGTCCAAGCATATTTTATGGTGGGTCAGGTATTATCTGATCAGGTATCATCAGGGAACACAGCATTGGTGTAAACGGCATCTCCTATGCTTTAACATGACAGAAGTGGTATTATGTGCTGGCACATCATATGGATGAAACTTATACTCTTAGGTAATGCTGTAACACATATCTGATATCAATGAGTGAAAAAAAACAGTCTAAACCAAATGTACTTGTTTTAAATTACCTGGTAGTTATGAAATATTTCCCATTTTAAACATAGATGAAACGTGCACACCCACACACTGAAATCCTGTGATACTTCTTGGTGAAGTGCTGGTTTAAAAAAAAAAAAAAATCAGTAAAATGCTGAAACTTTGTAGTTCTAACTAGGTATGGAAAAACAGCCTTCTGACCATCATCAAATTTAGTAATGATGGAGAAAAATAGGTTTTGGTGTGAAACAAAAGAAATACATTTACTGAAGTTCACATCTCATACTGATACTTTCTTACATGGGGGAAGTTCATCAGAACATCCAAACAGTCCTAACTATATTTCTATAAATATGAAGGCTCAGTGTGTAGCAGAAAAGTATTGTTACAAATGCTTCCCACACAGACACTTTTACATGATCTAGGGTAATGGATATGTGTCAGTCTGCCTTAAATGACAAGGAAGTGGTGCTGCAGGAAGAGAAGAAAAAAAAATCCAGAATTATTAAGAAATTTAGAATTCCAAAAGCGTTGTCTCAGGGAGGAACTGTATGAATATATCTGCATTGAAGATTTTCAGCCTCTACCTCCACTCCAGTTTGCATTTTTGCCAGTGGGAGAAGGGTAGAATTTGCTAGTTCTCATCACAGAGAAAAACTGTTCCACCTAAGTGGTTTTAATCACAGGGATTCATTAATAATTGATCACTGGTTTACTAATGTCACAAAATCACATACAGAATCAGTATTAGCATTAAAATGGGTAAACCAGAATGTTAACAAACACCTACAAATGCCTGAACGCCCTTCTATGAGTAATTCCCAAAATTTCAACTCCCTCCCAGGTGCACAAAGCTACAGACACCCATAACTCACATGTTCCTTTCCAATGGGGTGAAGCCTTTCATTGTCAAGCCAGGTTTCTCTTCCTTCATCATGAAGTTGAATGCTTTGCTTAGACTTCTTTTGAAGCTGACTGCCTTTTTTTTTTTTTTTTTTTTTTTCTTCGGAAATCTCTGGGTGGTTTCCTGGTTACTATTTAATCCAGCTGATGGCCATCTCTTAAGCAAACTTGTTATTGTTATTTTCCTCTTTTGCATGACCTGCTTTGGAGCAAACACCTTTGCAGGTGTTTCTGGGGAGCCTGGTCATTCACACTTTTCTCACTTGAATCATGTCATAGCAGCAGCTGTTGCCCACCCCACAGCACTGAGATGGGGGCCATGCACATTGACCCCATCTCCCAGATGAGGGACCACAGGTTTCAGCCAATACCTCCATTCCACTTCTGAACCAGTCAGCCTCAGCCAGGCTTGCACTCTTGCATATTTAGGATGTGATTTAGTTCTTCCTAAGAGGAAACAGCCAGAAGAAATCAGAAACCTGCACTGTAGGCATCTAAATAAGGGTCCCAGTGCCAGCCTTTAGAGAATGTATACTTTGCTTAAAACATTTTATTAATTATGCAACTAGAAATGAGGCTGACGTGGCTTGTCCTGCACAGATGAAGCTAATTGCAAGACACATGTGATGTACAAAGTATATCATGAGAACTTCCCTTCCTGAAATCGCTTATATGGTGACCTAACTTCACTGAGTTTAATTATAGGTCTGATTTCCTCCCACTTTTCTTTGTGTGGCCCAAAGACTTCTGTTAACAGCTATGCAAGGGATTTGGGGTTTGGCCCTAACGTGTCCTGCACATGGTTGCATCTGTGCCAAGAGTTTGTAAGCCAGCACTTGTTTGCACAGTCCTTTCTTTTCCTTGCAAAACACACAGTGTGAGATCCTAGTTTCACATGTGGTAGTAGCGCTGTCTAAGAGCCTTTACTTTTTTATAGCCCTCTGTTCCCACTGCCTCCACAAACCACCCTTGAAGCAGCTTGCACAGCTAGGTTTTGAACCAAGTGGTGGAACAGGGATAGCTTAGGATGAATCAGAAAAAAACCAGGTTGTTTTCCAGCCATATCAGTTTACCATGCAGCTGCACACACACACCTGATTTGGCATGGCAAAGGGATAACACAGGTGTGAGAATTTACAAGGAGAATGGGAGCTCCATAAGGCACTATTGCTATTCAAAACAATGTCAGTGTAACTGTGTCCTCTGAAGACATAAATTCAATGAATAAGAAAATCTTGCTCTCATGTGCTTCATACTTGTTACTGAAGCTCCAGCCGTGCCTGCAGGATGACCTGCACAATATTTTTCAACTCCCTACCATTTGGAAGGGACACTGGAGAGATCTGATCCTCCATGTATCTTGAGCTCCTTAGTCTCATTGCTCTCAGGAGGAGCTGAGGGTTTGCAGTAATTCACAGATGTGACTATCTTCTCAGGACTCAGATACTAAAGTAAATCCTGAGAGTGCACTGCCATCAGGTAGCATACTGCAAACCTGGTTTGTGTGCTCCGGAAAAAAAAAAAAAGGATGTAGTGGTATATAACTGCAGCAGCCATATTTGCATTAAGAAAGTTGCATTTTCGTGAAACCATGGCACTTTTGCTAAAAATTTAGTTGCTTTTTGTTAAAGGAAAAAGAATTATAAGGAGTGTCAAAATTTTAATTTAATAGTATTGAGAGCATATTAGATACTACTGTATACAGTACCACATCACATTATTTTATTTTTCTTTTACTGCATAAATGAGAATGTCAGCTGTTTCTAATATCATTGTATGACATTACATTACTTTAGATATTAAAACCAGCTGGTTTTCAGGTCAGGTTTGTAGCTGAAAAATTTTGCTGATTTGTTACTGAAAAAATTTCCTACTGTGTGTGCAGCTTATACCAGCAAAATGAAATCCTAGCATACACCACCTATTTCAGACCCTAAAAATTACATAACTGTTTAACTACTTATCTGGAACAAACTCAGTTTAAGAATTTAGGAAATAAGGTTTCAGACTAGCCTGCCCTGTTGTGTATCTTCACTCAGTGTGTTAAATGGTATGAGTCTTGTTTAGATATCATTGCAGTATCTCCTACCATTCTCCATGGCTGTTTCAAGGTACCTTTCTGGGCAGCTTTTCAAAACCACCAGCAGAAACCTGTGCTAGCAGGACTTCAGCTGGCAAAATCCTTTAGTCCAGATAAAATCTAAAGTGCCTGTAAGATGTAGGACAGCCAGTTATGAGAAAGGCAGTTTCTTTCACAACACAGAAAGGAGAAACTAGGCGTCTACTTAGTTATTTGTGAATTAGACACCAATTTGTAAATCCACAGTGGGCGGTGGGTGGCAAAAGTTGGAAGAAAAAAATACTGGGTGTGCCCAGGTTTCCAAATGAGTTTGGGTTTGAAGTTGTTTTCAAACAAGCACAGACTTGTCACTGAGCTTCACTGTATGCACAAAATTACAGAGTTTATCCCAGCTCTGGAGTCTGCTGGAAACAGAATTTAAGTAGATCCAAACTCTCATTAATAATATCTATGCAAATGGACAAAAGGCAAAACAAATAAGCTTCCATTTCACAGCATCAACTAGCAGTTATACTTGCACTGAGTTTCATCTTATAAGGGCTGGGGATATGTGCAAATAAAATTGGGTAGATACTTATTTAAAATATGTATCTTGCAGCCTGTCTTCTTAGTTATACTAGCTTGATAGAAGTATGGGTTCACTGAAAAAGGCAGGCTTGTAGAGGTTGTAGTACTACAAAGCAACACCACTGTATAGGGAAGAAACCTTTGTGAAGAAGGGCTTCAGGTTGTGATATTTTCACAACGTTTAACATGTAGAGCGTGTGAATTACCTCAGAGCTTTGGCTACTGGTACTATTTCATAGTATCACAGAATGACAGCATGGTTGAGGTCAGAAGTAACCTTTAAAGATCATCTAGTCCAACCCCCTTGCCATGGTCAGGGACACTTTTCAACAGATCAGGTTGCTCAGCTCCATCCAATCTGGCCTTGAACACAGGGTTGGGGCAACCTATTCCAGTGCCTCACCACCCTCATATTAAAGAATTTCTTCCTAATATCTAGTCTAAACCTATCCTCTTTCAGTTTAAAACCATTCCCCCTTGTCCTGTCACTACATGCCCCTGGTAAAAAGTCCCTCTTCGGCTCTTTTGTAGCCCCTTTTAGGTACTGGAAGGCTGCTATAAGGTCTCCAGAGCTTCTCTTCTCCAGGCTGAACAACCTCAATTCTCTCAGCCTGTGTGATAAGTGTCATTATGATTTGTGTCAGTGAAATCCAAATGGGTAATTGTAGCCCCCATAAAGAGAACAAGTAGTTGTTACTACAGAGGTGCTATAAATTATGGTAAAACTGTTTAGTTTCTCTTCTTTACCAAAACAATGTGAATTATGGTAGAACTTGTTAGTTTCTCTGTTTCTCTATCAAGGAAATGCTTGAATTATGGTACCACTGTTTAGGTTCCCTGAGCCCTTATCAGGGAATAAGTGAATTTTAGCGGACGGAACTGACACAATAAAGAAACATATGCTGAAGACTGTTTAGCATCACATTGTAAAATGTATATGATGTGATGAATATGTATGAAGTAACTGGATAAACCCTCAATCTGCGCTGTGTTTGGTATGTGGGTTTTGGGGAGCGAGGACTCTCGCCACATCCAGCATGCTGTTTGCTTTCACCATATAATAAAATTTTATTCTAAAACCCATTTTGTGTCTGAGACTCTGTTTCTCACAGTGTGTCTTCATATGTTAGGTGCTCCTACCCCCTGACCCTTTTTGTGTCCGTCCTCTGGATATACTCAAATAAATCCACATCTTTCCTGTTCTGAGGACCCCAGAGCTGGATGCAGTACTCCAGGTGGGGTCTCGTGAGAGAAGAGCAGAGGGGCAGAATCTCCTCCCTCAACCAGCTGGCCACGCTGCTTTTGATGCAGCCCAGGATACTGATGACTTTCTGGGCTGTGAATGCACATTGCTGAGTCACATCCAATTTTTCATCCACCAGCTGCTCCAAGTCCTTTTCCACAGGGATGCTCTCAGTGCATCCATTCCCCAGTCTGTATTGGTACTAAAATAGCCCTGACCAAGATGCAGGACCTTGTACTTGGCCTTGTTGAACAATACGAGTTTAGTAAGGGACCACTCCTTGCCCCAGCCTTTGTCTTTCATCTAGTTTAGTGAAGTTTTCACATATTTCTTGAACATCATTTCATAATCAAAGTAAATTACTGCATTAGATAATGGGAACTATTCTCTGGGCAGGGAGAGGACAGGACAGCACCTCACTGTGGAGGGTGTGGTTATATTTGAAACTTAACAATGTATGATAATAACAAAATTAACTGTTACAAGCTACTAAGAAAGTCCAAGTTCGGAAGAGGCAAGGTTGAAGGGAAGGGCAAGTTCACTGGACCATCAGGAGGACTTGCATTAGCTGGATGAAAACAGGCAACCTTTTTAATTTGCAGTTTTTTGTCAGTTCTTAAAAATATACTGCCACACAACTTACTGGATACATTACCCACAAGTGGTTTTGTGTCAGTACCTGAAACCTCTGAGGAAATTCACAGCTAATTGACACCTTGGCAGGACTATTGAAAAAGTCCTATTTCCATGTGGCTGCCCATCTGGACAGCTGAAAACCCAAGAGCAACCCAAGCTGTATGCTTTTTGTCAAAATCATAAATGTTAGTAATTATGTTTTGCTTAGGTTTTTGTTTGTTTGTTTGGGGTTTTGGTTTGTTGGTTTGTTTTGGGGTTTTGTTTTGGTTTTGGTTTTTGTTTGTTTGTTTGTTTGGTTTTTTTTTTCTCCTTTCTGGGATTTGGAGAAAAGGCTACTTTTCAGTTTCAGAAAAGCAAAGAGCTAGACCCTCCGAAAGGGGTAAGGTTCTAACTGAGAAGGCTGCAGAGTTTCATGGGTGCAGTTCCTCATTGTGAGCAGTCTCACACACTGTGCTTAGTGTCTACAGCATTAGGATCTGGGTTGCTCTGACGGGCATGTGCTCAGTCTCCTTCTGAACAAAGATGTAATGTGAAACAAGAATTCACTGAAAACCTCAAAACCCAACAAGCTGCGTGTGTAGCTTTGCTGTCAGGGCATTCATATAAAGGGAGGGGATATTGCGAGGCAGCCCTAGCTTTGAACCATAGTGTGAAGTACTTTTGCCAAGAAATCCTCTCTCAGAGATGCATTAGCCTCTCCTGTATAAATGGCTGAACAGAGAAGAGACAATAGACATCCTTGATTACCTGAAGGGGTATTAATCTGACAATGAAAGATCCAATATTCAGCAATTAATTTGGTGAAATCCAGTGGTAGAACCTGTTTGGGTATATCCCACTGCTCTGTGTTCTTTATAAAGCTGACCTGTTTGGACAGATACCTTTCTTCATTACATCTTTCCTTCTCTGTCTTGTTCCCGTTTTGTTTTGTTTTCTTTCTCTGATTACATCCGCAGTGATTTTGAACTGTTCTGATGTGCTGGCATCCTCCGCTGTTTTCAAAGGAGGAGTTAATTTCTGTGGTGGATGGAAGCCTGATGGCCATATCCTTGCTTTTCTTTGTTACCTTTCATGGTTAAATTAGTTTACAGACACCTCAACATAAGTTACCTACTTTGAAAGCAGAGTTCTTAATATTTAGAAACGAAACTAAAGACTTAATTTAGCTGTAAAGAGAGAAGTTATTTGGTTTTATTATGACCATTGAAGTTCTTGAAGCTGGGTGAAGCCTTAGCAGATGAGTAGTTGTGAATTTCCAGTATGGAGGGGTGGCTTTTTTTGTTTATTTGATTGTTGTTGTTGTTTGGTTTGTTGGTTTGGTGTTTTTTTTCAATCTCACAGGCATCAAGCCATGGTAGGATTCTGCTCTCAATGAAATCATTGGAGCTTTTTCTTGTGTTTGAATATCATAAGTAAATCTCGTGCTTCAGGCATACAGTGTTTGTTACAACTTCTTTTGCCTTTTTTTTTCTATTCACTTTCTACTCCCTATTCAAATGATTTATTTTTTTTTCCTTTTTCCTGTTCTTGATATTTGAATTCCTTTTTATAAAAGCTAATGACATATGGGAGCATACAAAAGAGTTGCTCTGACTTTAAGGCATTTAAGCCCTGGGTTACAAACTTTGCTGTGCTGAAAGAAATTGTATTCTACAGAACACTACTGATGCTGGCATTGTGAGGTGGTTTGGTGATCCCACTGTTGGCCAAGGCTTCCTGCTATTTCAGTGCTTCTGCAGTGGTGATCCAGCTGCAGCAGATCAATATTTCGGGGAATAAAGCTGACCAACTTTGTGGCTGCCCTGCTTTTGCAGACTCCCTCCTACCTCATCCCCAGTGGAAAAATCCTACTTTTGTGGCTTCATGACAGTTACCTCAGGCCACCTCAAGACCTGCTGGTGTCTCTGATCCCCTCTGCACTGTCAGCTGATGGCCAAAGACAGAAAGGCTCGTAGGCTCCATGGGAACAAAAGGTATCCTGCAATATGGAATGGTTCACATGATCAGCTAAGATCCTAAATGAAGCAAAATACCAGGAATAATTAGTAACAGAGGTATTGGCAGAAATGTGGGCTTCTTCCTGTGGCAGTAAATGAGTGCAAGGTTCCCCTATCAATTCTCAGTATTGCTCAGCAGCAAGATACATGTTAGTATGTAAGAAAGAATGTGTTTGATTTAAGGAGTTGATAATTAAGATATTTAAGGAATTTGTATCAGAGAAAGGAGGAATTAATCTTTGAATATGAAACTCAACTAGGTATCTGTTTAAAATAGGATTTCCAGTTACTGCTTTCCCAGAAAAAGGGTAATGAGTTCTCAAAAAGGCTTTTTGTTCCTTTTTTGACGAGGCACACTTTGTACAGGTCAATTAGCTTAGGTGATCTAATGGATCTGTGCAATAAAATGCACTGAGACCCTGAGAACAGAAAGTATGCCTGTGTTTCTGATCTTATTTATGAAAAGTACTAACTTAATCTGAAAACTCATAAAGGGAGCATTGTGCAAGGCTTTGCAATCTGTAGTTGCAAATAAGTTGTTTGTAGCTGCAGAATGTCCAATGTCCATGGGATTAGTGTGAGGTCATTGGACAGTCCACATAAAACAACAGCATAAAACCAAATTGCATAAAAACACGGAAACATCACAGAGATTTTTCTTAAAGTTTTTGTGGTCTTGAGAAGGGGATGGTAGTCACTCTTGACAAGTTCCTGGGTAGCTCCTAGTGCAATCTAATTAGCAAGAAAAACAGTTTGTAGCTCCTGGGAAACAAACAAACCAACCACAAACAGGTAATTAATGCTAAAAGTACAATTGCTGTATGTCATAGAATCTACTGCTTTTGCTATGGTTCCCCAATTTAATAAGTTGGCTGAAATAACTTCAGTCTGTTGTTGGAAGACAGGGGATGAGGTAGTAGTAAAATATTCAGTATGCTCAAAAGCTGTTCCTGGGCCACTTCTAAATTGGATGAAAATCAGATTCTTGCTGTCAGGTGCTTATGGCATCACTGCGTGTGTCAGGAACGAGTAGATTTGGGGCAGTGATTGTCCCTCTGTACTGGGCGCTGGTGAGGCTGCACCTGGAGTCCTGCGGTCACTTCTGGGCCCCCCAATTCAGGCAGGACATTGAGGTGCTGAGGCGTGTCCAGAGAAGGGCAGAGGAGCTGGTGAAGGGTCTGGAGCGCGAGTCTTGTAAGGAGTGGCTGATGAAGCTGGGGGTGTTCAGCGTGGAGAAGAGGAGGCTCGGGGGAGCCTTATTGCTCTCTACAACTCCCTGAAAGGAGGGTGTACTGAGGTGGGGGCCAGGTTCTTCTTCCAAGTAACAAGGAATAGGATGAGAGGAAACGGCCTTAAATGGCATCAGGGAGGTTTAGATTGAGTATTAATAAAAGTTTCCTTATGGAAAGGGTGGTCAGGCATTGAAACAAGGTTGAGTCCCAAGGTTGAGTCCCCATGCCCAGTGTGGATGTGGCACTGAGGGACACGGCTGAGTGTTGGACCCGGCAGCGCTGGCTTAGCCGCTGCGCTCTCTGATCCCGGAGGCCTTTTCCACCATAAACGACCCCGTGTTTTCTGAGAGGCCTGCGCCGTGTTTCCCACAGTGGGTGGCCGGAGGGGGGACCGCAGAACCTCGAGCAAGTGACGCGCTTACAGNGGCAGAGCCCGGCAGGGGGCGGCAGAGCCCTCCTTCGGAACCCACAGTGCCTTCAGCGTCTTCGGCGCCCTCCGCTCCCTCAGACTCCGCCGCTCCCTCAGAGCTTTCAGAGTCCTCGGCGCCCTCAGCTCCCTCAGACTCCGCAGCGCCTTCAGAGGCCTCAACCCCCTCAGCGCCCGCAGCTCCCTCAGCACCAAAATCCTCAGGTGTGCTTAAACCATCGTGGAGGCCTTTCCCGAGCAGTGAGAAAGTGGTATATGTTTGCCTAACCTCGTGTTGCCGTACTTAGATCATAATGTCTAATTCCAGTTTAGGTGATTTTATTATACACAAAGATCTGCACAGAGTAACTTGTCCTCCACGGGTTGGAATCTTAGCGTTGCTGTTGGTGAGATACAAAGAGGGAGGCTCATAATGCCAATGCTTTTTGAAGGCCAACTAATAGCCTTCCTCCACTCTAGAAAAGGAGGCACAAACAGATTCAGTACTAATGTGGTTGGATACGGGAAGGCTGAATATACAAAACCCCATAAATAAGCAGAGGAATTACAAGCCATTGTGCTGATGCTACTGGCAGGTGGGAAAGAAATGAGGTCACCTGTTTCTCTTACCTTACCTGACCTGGCACAGCTTGTTGTCCTGTTCTCAGTGAAAGCCGCTGTTCACATATAAACCAGGGACGTTTGCAGGAAATGTTACTACCTCCAAATTTAGACTGTTTATCTAACCAAAGTGCGTGGGAAATTTTGTTTCACTCACAAGCATGTTAAAGTACTTAATGATGTCAGCCTTATCAATACTGAATTTCAGGGGGAAAAAGTTCAAGCAGAATTCAGATGGAGTGAAGGGGCACATCCACAGGTAAATAGCAAATAAATACTTTTCTGAGCTGACAAGAGTCTAATGAGAAAAGAAAAAACAACTTGTAAAATGAGGATAGTATTTCCCTGTCTTAAAAGGACAGACTCAACAAGCAGCATTCAGATCTTCCAAATCTGTTCCCTGCATTAAGCTCGAGGGTAAAAATAAGGCACCTGACCCCAGCAGGGTGATCCGGAATTCCTTATTTGCACTTACAGGCTCACTTTTACTGTTAACGAAGGTAGCTTTGAAAAATATCTAGAATGCTCATATGCAGAGAGGACCCAAAGAAAAGAAAGAGTAGCTGGTAGGAAGCACTCATCACAGTTCTTCCTGCAATGTAATAATCTAAGCTCTCAGTGTCCCTTTGAGGAAGTGTTTCCCAAAGAGATATGCAGGTGGTGGCTGAGGATGTTGTCTGACTAGTTGAAGTGTAAACATCCATTTTAACAAGATCCCTTCCTGTTTTAATGTGGCGCCCAGGGGTACCAGTTAATATTCATGTTAATGCTGTTGTCCCACTCAACAGGGTAAATCAGTCAAGGTCAGGTCCCTCCTCTGAAAAAAAGGCAGAGAAAATTTGGCTTCAGATCAGTAACAATTTAAGTACTGCTTAGACACAACATCTCATTGCCTTACTGGGGTGCGACTGTGGCTAATACAGCCCACCCTCTTTAAGGTAGCCACAAGTTCCAGCAGAAATGCAGTTTAAGCATCTGCTCTATGTCAGTGTCGTTTACATTCCTCAGGGTAAGCCACATCTGGAGTCAAAATTGTTAAAACCAGTATTAAAACTATGTGGAGCAGGTTGTGCTGTAGATCCTGTTTCCACTCTGGAGAAATCCAAAACCATCCTGTGCTTCCATGAAAAGGGGTATGTGTGCATATAGTACATTTATTTACATGTTCATACATCTTTCTTGTGACTAACATTTGGATGGTGCGACTGAAGTCTCTGGAAATGCCAAGCTGTATAAAAAAATGTAAACTGAAGTATATTTGTCATGGTTTTCTCAACTGAAATGCCTCTGATCCTATAGAAGCTGGGGAGAGCAGGACTGCTGGGTCCAAGCAATGCACTGGGACTTAAGAGCATGACTGAGAATGCCCTCTACAGTGTTGCACCAAGATGCCCAAGTTCATTTCTCACACAGCCTCAGTGCAACATGGTTTACCAGATCAGCTTTACAGTAAAGCACCTGTCTGTCTGTCAGATTCTAGAAGAGCTACATTTGCAGGTGGTGTTGTTATATCTAAACCAGTAAAACTGACCGTACCTGAGCTTTCTATGTAATCCAGTGCAGTTGATCCTTGAGCCAGATAAATCATCCAGGTGTGTACAACAGCTGAGTACTTCTAGTATTAATACTTCTAGTAGTAAAACTAATTTTCTCCTTCTTCTCCTCCTCTTCCTCAAATACAGCTAAAAGCCTTACTAGCACCTCTGGGCCTGACACTAAGGCGCTTGAGCCTAAGACTGGCATAATCCAGCGTGGAGTCCTCTCCTGCACATGGATAGAAGTCACCAAAATAGAAGTCACCAGTGCTGACTAGCCATGGGTGTTCCAGTAGGATCTCCTTCAAAAATACCAGAAATCTTTCTCAAAGTATGGGCTTGATTTAGATGCCCAGTTCTACTTATTGAACTTAATTGCAGATAAGTGGGAGTGTGGACAAGGTAACTTTGTCTTTGCAGTCATTGAAGGAAAGGTATTACTTTGTTTCCCATAAGATAAGGTCAGCATAATAGTTAAAGATGAAACAGTCCAAGGTGCATTATCTCCTAGGTTCAGGAGACCTGCACTGGTGTGTCCATGTTTCACTGGGCATAAATTCATACTGCTGCCTGACCAAGCAATGTACAGCTTAGTATTAATGACCAAAGAGCTTTGTGCATGTTGGAATATTAAGGTCACACTATTGGAACAGGACTGTACTACAATGAAGCAGTTCCTCAGCCACAAATTTACTTCCCAGCACTGTGTCTCTCTGCCCCTTCCAATGAGCAATGCATCAGCTTGTGTATCTGGACTGCATAGTGGCTTATTGACACAATTTCAGCTAATTGATAATAATAAAAAGATTTATTTTTAAACTGAGATAACTAAACCAATCCTATTTGCAGCAGTCTCCAAAGCAGCTGCCTTGGCACAACTGAGGGGAGTGTGAGCTGCAGAGTGTAGGTGGTAAGGAAAGGACAGAAAAGGAGAGAGGAGAAATTTTTCTAACCAGTTTCCCACTGGCAGAGGTGGCTTTCCAGACACCTCTAAACTCTTCCCCCACAACCTTGGTTATTGTGAATTTGAGGATGCTGAATGGTGCAGCACTACCAGGACAAGGCATGGCTTTCTTTTCTGGAAGGGGAGTGTTTTGAAGGAGGGGTGAGAGAAAGGTGACTTCTCAGCTGTTGCAGTACCCTAAGGGGGGCTGCAGGGGCTGCGGATACAGCAGCTTCTTGCAGCTGAACAGAAGTCATTGGAGAGCTGAGATTGTAGCTTGTGCACTGGGGACACTGGGGGCAGCACAAGGGAGGAGAAAAAGGCCAAAGTGCTATTTCTTGCCTCTTGTTCCATGCTTGACACAATTGATTTTAAAAACCAGACAAGCCCAGGAAGCCTTTTGTTCACACTCCTTAACTTCTGGAAAAGCAACTCTGTTGTGATTGCACCACATATTATTCCTCAGTCCAGCCTTTTTAGAGCACAAGATGCTCTCACAGCATAGAAGGGAAATGCCCGAACAGGGAATTACAAATAAAGAGGATCAAGCTATGTGCATTAAATCCTGAATACTGATGCTAACCACATTTTTTCTTAAATGGATCTCATTTGACTGCTGCCTGCAGGCACAGCTCTGATGGTGAAATGAAGATATTAGGCAAAGTTGGATGCAACAATAAATTTTCCATTCGTGTTAGTGGAAATCATGTGGTTAAGCCACTCTCCAAAGTCACCCTTGGTAATGAAGGAACATACTTAGTCTATAATGGAGAGTTAATGGATTAAAGTGATGCCTTATTGCACAGTGGTTTGACTGTACACGGCTGCTTCCATCCTAAAACACTTGAAAATCCCTGGGCTCAGGCTTGTTATTGCAATCAGTGCTGAAATTATGACTGTTTGTCCATCAGCCTTGCAGAGAGACCTCATGATGCCCAGCACTGTTGAAGAGATCTCTCTTCAGGGATCCTTGCTCCCCAAGCCCCATCACAGCTGATGCCTGAATGAAGAGGGGTCCTTTCATGCCAGTCCTTGTTCCACAGGCAGCTTACCTGTTTTGCATTCATCTGCATAAAACAGCCCTTGAAGAAGAGATTAAACCAGTTTTCTTCCCTTCTGGGTGAATCTCTTAATCCTTGGACTAAAGCTACATTCTCTTGCTGTCCCCGTCAATTTTTTACTGCAAAGTAGGATAGCTTCACAGGGCAAATCAGGGTCTTGCCACCAGGTGGGAGAAGTGGTATGGGTCTGAACCCTCCGGCTCATCTCCTGAGGATCAGTGACTGAGGGCCACTGTTGTCCCTGTTGTAGAGGCTTTGGCATCCTCATCTTCTGTCTTCTCTGACTGAATCCACAAAGCACACAGTGGCTCAGCAGTCCATTTTATCTGATAAAGAACTAAGCTGATTTCTGCTTGAAGCTATAGTCTAAAAAAAAATTCTGCATGATAATTGAGACTTTTTGCAAATTAAAAAAGGAAAAAGCGCAAAGCAACTGATTTTTTTTTAGGCTAATAAATCTAGATGTTCCAAAATTCTAATTTTGAATTAGACTTAATGCAGAGACTATACATTAGATAGTTCCAGAGGATGCTCCATAATTTTTCCTTCCTTTTGTAAGTTAGCTCCCAGGCCTATGTGCCTCCATCAGTGCTTCTGAAGCAGATCAGAAGTGTTTGGAAGCCTCAGCCTTGGACTACGGTCTTGCCTTGTTGAGAAAGATATATCACTGACTAGAAAAAAATGTGTAATTTATTCGTGCTCAAGCACAGGCTATAGTTTCAAAGGCAATTTACTATATAATCTAAAAGACTTTATCAGGACTTTATCATCATTAATTAAACTTAAAAGGCTTTGATAGGTAATGCAAACCCCTGCATAGTGATATGACCACAATAATAGCCAGAACTTATTAAAAATGGAGTTTAGTAAAGCTGAAACAGAATAGCCAAGTTCCATTCTGATTAACTAGCTTTCCAATAAAGTTTTTAATCAGTTCATTTATGCATTATCAGTTGAATCCTTTGAAGTGTCCCTAATCACAAACGGACATACACTATGTCCTCGTTGACGAGTTTAATGAAATGGCATTCCTAAATCCTAGTTTTAAAATGTTTCTTCCCTTGTAGAAGAAATAGGATTCTCAGAAAGGATTTGCAAGGAGCTCTACAGATTTTTGTTTTATTTCTCCTTCACATTGTCTTTCGTAATGAATTCAAGAAATATCACACATCCAGGGAACAGGATAATCTAATCTTTAACAGGTTGCTGCTGCTGTCATTCATGAAAGTTTATACTTTGATGCATGGATTGTGCCACTGAATTCAATGGAGCTAATGATTGTGAGCAACAAGATACTCCAGGGGAGTGTGGCAAATTTTACCCAGGGATTGTTGATGCTTCAGGACAGTGTCTAACTAGATAACACATACAGGCTCCATCTCAGCTGGCAGCACTGGGCACAGCTGTAATACATATTAATAACAGTTTTGTTGAAAGGTCTTATTGTAATATTTGATTTACTTTGTCCCAGCCACATGAAAGGACATCCAAGTAAGAACAGAGTACACACCATGGCCAGGGACAGTCGGCTAGTTAGCAGCATCTAGAGCCAGGAGCTGAGGGCCCCAGTAAACCAGTCTGACATCTGATCTGCATGAATCACTTGAAGCAGACTGTTAAAAGCTGCATATAGAAGAGCCAGAAAAGTTTTAAAGAACCGGGTAAAAAAATCTGAAATAAGGAAAACAGAAGACTTCTCTTTGTTTAGCATTAAAATAAGAAAATTAAGAGACCAGAGCACTGACTGCTTAAATACCATGATTGAGAGAAAATGAAAGACTCTTTAGGCAACAAGGCTCAACAGAAACAAATGGCTTTAAATTGACTCATTTAAAATAACAAGTAAAGTTTAGAAATGAGGCAGGGATTTTTACATGAGAGTCTCTTGCTATAGCAATAAGGCACAAAGGGAAGAGATGGATGTCTCTTCAATAAGGTCTTGAACTGAAGTCTAAAGTGTGAATCATTTGTATTTTATGACATCTTTTTCCACTATGGTAAACTTATATTTGAGTACTAAATGCCACCTTGATGTATCACATTGGATTACATTCAAGAGCTTGACTTTTATAGCTTTCTTGGTTTAAGAATGCTGACTTTTCAGAGCACAATTGTAGAACATCAGCTCAAGCTGTCTGCTTTCCTTCATGAAGAATTTGAATCAGGAACAATATGCAGTATTTTGATTATCTTTCTAAAAGACAATGTGGAAGGTGGATGCTAAGAGGCAGAAGAGTGATGAATTTTATTGGAAGAGGTTTTCAGTAATGCCTGCAAGAGAAACGTTGCTTTTCAGTAGCTGAAATGACAAGGCTACACAAACTGTATATATGTACTGCTGGGATATGACTCAAATTGCAGTAATCCATCAGCTTCTTGTGGTTTCACAGATGGGTCATTTCCCCACAGGACTAATGGAACTAATCAGCCCTGCTCTATAGCTTGCCTGCAGAGATAGAAAAGGATTCCTACCCGTCCCTAACCTCTACAGTCATGCAGGAGCCAAGTTTCAGCAATCACAGAGCAAGAAGTCTGTAACTAAATGTCTACCTAAAAATACACCAGGAACCATGGTAAGTAACTGAACTGAAGAATGATTATGTGAATAAAAAGCCTGATGTATGTGTGTATTACATACGTTTAGGGCAACATTATGTAGGAGCAGGGAGGTTGCTTTCCTGTGAACTGGTCCTCCTATGATCATTATTGTGCATTTTAATCCAAGAAAGTTTGGAGCAGGGCAGCTCCAGATGCACAGTCATAGGTCTTGGGATATGAAGCATGAACCAGTCCAGGGAATATCATGTAATTTAGAAGACACAGTCACAGTGGTCTTTAACGTCATTAGTACTGGGTGTTGGCGACCTGTGTTTTCTGTGGGTGTGACTGTGGTGCCTCTTCCTGCACATCTGTGGTGTTTCTTTGGATAAAAGTGGTGCTGCAGCAGGACACTGCTCTTTGCAGGCATCTTTGAAAGCTGGGGTCCTGCCCTCAGCACTGTGGGGAAGCATCTAAGATTGCACAGCTAAGAAAAGACCAAAGTATATTGTGATGAACACAGTGCTCAGAAGCATAACAACAAGTTGCAAATTATGAGGGCTATTAAAAAAATTGAATCATGCCAGTTCTACTTAATTCAAATAATTTCAGCAGAAGGAGAAACATGATGGAGATGATGTCAGAAGTGTGTTATTTTTTCCCTCCCTGGGAGGCAAAATACATAAAATATGTGTAATAGGTGGCTTAACAAATATAAGTCTTACATACAAATCATGTTAGAGTTCCTCAGTGCAGAGTAGTCTTTCTGACAAACACATTGATAGAGTTTGACTATAATCATGAGGATCTCCCCAGGCAACCTCTTAAGTGCTCTGAACATTTTGTCACTGTATTTTACAGTAGTAGTGGCAGTCACTTCAGTGCACAAAATTCAGTATTTCTCCATTTATAGTTATGTAATCACCATCTATTCAAATAGCTTTCATTGAAGCTTCTCCAGCCCTTTCACTGGACTGAAATACAAAACTGAATAACGTGGCTGATTGTAAAATCTTATCAGCTAGAGATGTTCATAATTTACAGAAGCTATTTAGTTTTCAACTTGTGTATATTTTGTTCCAGGGCTATTCATGCCACTGATTATGTCAGCATTAATGCACAGTCACAAATAAGCAAGACAGTAAGTGTTCTAGGTCACATCACTATCCACAACCACAGAAAAGGCTGTGAAATGTGTCAGCAGCATCCATATTGGTTTAAGATTCTCACAGAAACTGAATTTTCTGTGGACTTTAATTCTCCTTTTCACTCAGATATTTTAGTGGTAGCTTGTGATACTAAAGCAGGCATGCCAGCATTGGAAGGATTTACATTTCTGATTTTCATAACATGCTGGTAATGTAGAGATCATGTTGTATGAGCAAAACTGAGAAAAATTACAAGAAAGACCACATCCTGATATAACAGGGTTATAGCAAGAAATATCATGATTATGAATGAAATGAGATGGAGGATGGTGGGTTTAGTATCAGTGAAATGTGGGCTTTTATTGGATTTGGACTCTGAGCATTTTACCTGCCCAAGCCAAAGGGCATTTATAAATATATAGGTAGGCATTAGCCACGAGGTGAAGGGATATTTTTTTGCACAGCATCAGCATAAACATCAGATTGACAGATCTATTTTACATCATGCCCATAGGGAAACTAGTTTTGTTTGCTTTGACTCACTTTAGATGGGCTGATTTGAGCCCTCAGTTTATACAGTCACAGCTCTGCTGAAGGAAACGTGAATGCATAAATGTACCTTGAGGACAGACCATGGATCATCATAAAAATGACCTGGTGAGATCACCTGGTCTGCAGAGCCATTCAGGGCAGGTGAAAGCACACACAGATTCCTCTTTCTCACAGCCTTTAAGACAGGACAGTCACTCTAATGAAAGAGTCCTTGCAGTAAGAAATTGCCTTCCATTCTTATTACCACTTTCTTTTCCTTTCCTGTGTAACAGGTTTGTGGCTTCTCTCCTGTGTTCTGGTTATGTGTAATCCAACATCTTTCTGCTACTGCTGCTTTGGCTTTGAGCACAACAGATCTAGTTCAAAGCCAGGGCTGGACCTAGTCCCTTCATGGGACTAATCCATCAGTTGTGGTCCAAGGAAGGCAGCACAGTGCTTGGACAGCAAGTCTTGTATGCAAGTCCATGTAACCGGTGATCCAAAAATGTCCCTGCTGATTTTTGGGGGCTGGGGAAATCCATGTGGTTGGCAGATAGCCAAGTCACAGTGCAGCTCTGGGAACACTTTGGTGCAATTTGTTTGTCCCAGACAGGTGCCTGGTTTGTTTGCAGAATGGACCTAATCCTTCTGAGCTTTTCAGTTGTACCACCCATGATTGCCAAGGGTCTCACATCTCCACTGTGGAGGTCTGCCAACCCCACTCTCCAGAGACAGAACACATCTGGCTGGGGGTGCACATCTGGGTGAAACCCACACATCTGACCAGCGGTATTTCTTTGTGGTTTTGTTTGTAGCCATCAGAGCCCACCCTGGCAGTTCTGAGCATGGTTGAATAGTTGTGGACATCCCAGACAAGCATCCATCTCACAAAAGACCACACCAGACTCCATTCATATGCTTCTGTGAGCACAGTGTACAGGGTTGACCTTTAAACCATGGTGTCAAGATACTTTTTTCTAACATGGCCTGGGGATATCAGCATTAGGGTCTCAGCAGGGGTACTGGAAATGATCATTCTGCTTCAGCAAGTAGAGGACTGAGTGCATTGCACCATGGGCTTAGTGACATTTAGGTGGTCAGTGGAAGAACAAAGCTCTCTGATGATCCCAGCATGGGAATGTAAGTGTTCCCTTCTGAGTTTAGGTCAAGGCTTGGGTGAAGATTTTACAGGGGGACTGAGATGAAAAAAACCTTAAAAAAACAGAAGTGGAGATGCCCATAGTTCCTACTGTTTGCAGAAGAAAAAGCATGGCCTGAATAGGTAACGTGGAAAAAATAAATAGGAACTGAGCATACTCCCTCCTCCAGGATGACTTCTGAATGAATGACCTTGAGTTATCTCTGCTAGAGGCTGTTTTATCTCCCCCAAACTCTCTTGTTGTAGCTTTGTGCATTTTTACTGAAACATATGTTCATGTTAAAGCATTTTCGGTAAAACCAAAGGGTCCTATTTCTTTCCAGTCTTCATACAGAAACAGTTTTAAGCACTGTACAAATGTACAAAGATCAGTGTAAATGCATTTCAAGCAATCATAGAATCAATCATTGAATCATTGAAGTTGGAATTAACCTCTAAGATCATTGAGCCCAACTGAAGCTTTAGCTTACTTGAAGGAGCAGCTAAGATTACCCTCCATACTCTGCCTTTTATTATCTAAAGATAATTTATCATAAGCAGTTATTAGGGGATAAATAGTGAGCTGAATAAGGCATAGTAGGTGGTATTGCTCCAATATGCATAACGTATAGAGCATATCAAGCGGTTTTAACCAAGAGGACAACGGAGAGCAAGGAGAGCTGATCACAAGAGAAATTATCAATGGAACAAATTCTTGAATTACTGGATTTTGTTGCTAACAGTGAGGTATCTGCTGCTACTGCTACTACAGCAGCATTAACCATAGTTAACCAAGCTCTATAAAGACTGTAACTTCATAGTATTGGTCCCAAGATTAGCCAGGAGCTCATAAGATACATTTTGATAGGATGAAAGTTTTCTGTTATCCTCAAGTTGCGCTTCTTTTCCAATTGGGAAAATATCTGAGATGTCGTTGAATACAGTTTATTTTTTTAATCTATGCTTTCAACTAAAAATGTCAAATAATTTTCCATAGTAATTATTGTAAAGACATGAAGGTTATTTTTAAAATTTTCAAAGTGGTGCTAAAACTACACAAAAGATATCTGCAAATGTAAGAAGTTAATTCAGTTCAAGTGATTTGAACTTTCACAGTGTCATCAATAGCTTCTGATAATGCAGAAGTTAACTTTGGAAGATGCCTCTCTAGCAGAAAAAAAGGTATTTTCTTTTAACTCGAATAATATTATATAGCAAAGTAATTTTACTTTGAAAGCAGCGTAACAGCTTTTTAAGACATTTTCGTAATTCCAAGAGTTTTAGAATTGCACTAAAAGGAATTAAAAATACCTTTTCTAGCTCTTTAAGCAAATAACAAAATTCTTTCTTTATCTCTTTGAATGTTAGACAATGATTTTCCAGTCGCTCTTTTAGATTCTTAAATGATCACTTAAATGTAGTTCACAGAGGGTTATTATCAAAAGTTTAACAATTCTTTCACAGTGTGTCACAGGATTTTTTAATGTGATAACCTTAAAAGTGAATGATCTTATGATGCATGTGCTGAAGTTAGTTATCTCATGCATTCATTGAGAGGTAAGTCACAAGGCAGAGTTTCTAGTTCCTCAGTCACAGCTTTTACCTAAAACATTTCTTAGTGAAGAAGAAAAAAAAAACCATAAAAAATTATCACATACCCAGGTACTTCATGTCTTAGTTTTACTCCTTGGTCTGATTAAGATTATTTCTCTGAAAAAAACAGTGACTTTTAGGACACTGCAAATTCTCCTGAGTGACTTCAATCTGATGGAAAGCTGGAGATATGGCATATTTGCTTAAGACTTCTTATGTACTGAGAGTCTCAGCACAGCTGCTTGAACAAGTTTCAGGAGTCTTTTATTAAGAGATAGGCTAAGTCCTGCTCCTTTCATGATCTTAAACCCCTCAGAACTCATATGCCATTCCTGCTTCAGATGCAGAGAAACACGGAGTGTTTTTTCACAAGTGAACCTATTAAGAACTGTATTAATGTAAGGCTTCAAACTAAAGTAATTTCAGTTTTTCTGGAAAGAATTTCTCAGTTTTTCTGGAAAGAATTTCACTAATTGACTTCAAGACATGGAGGATACATTGAAATGTCTCTAAAGATGTTGACAATAACAGCAAAGTAAATGGTGCCCTGAAGCTTGGTAAATTGATTGGATACCAGGGGCTAGTTGAAATGACTGCTTGAAAGACCCATCCACGATTAGAAGGAAAAATCTCATCTCTCTAAGGTATCCCTTTATCAGTCATGGTTCACCCACAAAAGGTGACCTCCTGTGTCATGAAAGACCTGCACTCATTCACCCCTGCAGTGAATCCTGTCCCAAATGGAACCCCAGATATTTTGCCCCACCTTGGCCCCGTTCCCCTCACCTAACTCCCTCTAAGCCCATCTGATCCTGAAACCTCCTAATGCCTGCTCTCTGGTCCCTTTCATGGCAGTTTCTCATCAGAAAACATTAAAGGAGTCTGCAGCAGCAGTTGGGTGAACCTCTCTGGCAGGATGTGGGTGACCCAAAGCCACCGGATGCTGATGTGGGACCTTGAAGTGGCTGGAAGGAGTGCCCTCTCAGTTCCTGTGCCATGCTGGTCCCTGAGTTGCAGCAGTTCAATCTCTTGTCACTGCCAGAGCAGATCCTAAAATAGAAAGAGAAATGAGGCTTTTTTAATGTGCTTAAAGTTTAGGGTGGCATTTGGTATGCAGCTGGGTGCTCCACTCTTCCCTGGGCGAGCAGGTTTTTCTCACAGAGAAAAAAAGGGGTTATCAGTAAAATGCTATTTCGAAACAAAGCTTGGCTGGAGACTCAGGATAAGGTACAGTGCTGCACTTAATCTTTTTTCCAAAAGAGAGGATTTGAAGTTAATGACCCCTGCAGCACATTTATTGGCTCCATAGTAAATAGCCAAAACAGCCCCCTTCTTTTTTTTTAGTTTTTCTTTTTTTTTTTTTTACTTTATTTGGTGATGATAAGGAAGGTTTGCAGAACCGATTGCAATTCTGTATTTCTTAGGAGAATATTTACTAGATGTTCCTAACTTTGGAAATATACTTGGGACTGCAAGGGCAGGGAAGCAACTATTGCAGGTATTTTAGCAGAGTCTGTGGGTTGTTGGCATTGCCACAAGCACGGGTCTGTCTGCAGGCAAGGGCTGTGCTGTTTTCAGTATGACTTTGTCTTGATGTTGACATGTGACTTGCCAGACCAAGGCAAAGCATGATAAGACTCGCAACGTGATTTTGCAGTGCAGGAAGAGGGAAAACAATTATTGTTTTTGAGAGTGTCAGGAAAAGAAATCCCATTCCACTCTACTTTTTTTTTTTAATTGTTTTCTAGAGTAATTAAAGCTTTAAAAAAAAAAGGAACTTGTTCTCAGTGTGAATTTTTCCTGTAGGTAATTATCTGGACGTACACAAAACTGGGTCAGTGGTTCCCACCCTTTCCAAACTATGTTTGCATTTGCTGGATTTCTGCCAAACTTTTCAACCTTCCTCATTGCCTTCAAGTAGAAGAACTGTGGCAGATAAGACTTCTATAGCCCTGTCACTCCCAGCAGCAGCCATGCTGCAAGAAAACTGTCGTGGCAACTACTCAGTTTTTACTGATCTACAGCTGCTGAGACATGGCTGAAAGCTGGACCTCCAGTCTTTGCATCTGTCAGGTTGATGAAAAAATGCAGTCAAAACTACGAATGCTGAATGATGGGTACCTACAGAATCCAGTGAATGGTCAGAACAAAACTTTTATGTCCCTGTATTCTGACAGATCTTATCGCTCAATGACCTTGGAGGGCAGTGATGAAGCATTTTGAGGCTTTTGCAGTAATACAGTCCACTATGGGGAAATGTTGATAGTATAGGTATTTTCTACCCAACACTGGTCATATTTGTTGTCTGCTGAATTGTTAAAACTCTTTAGGCTCATGACACCCTAGGAGAGATGGACAAGATTTGCAAGAAAAAGCACTTGCCGAATGACTGTCAGCTCTGCAACAATGTTATTGCAATAACAAGTCATAAGGAGATGTGTCTATTTGAATGTGTATGTCTGTCTAATGGGAGATATCTATAACTGCTCACAGCATTGGGGAATAACAGCAGGTATATCATGTCTTATGCAGCTGAACTTGGTAAACATTTTCTCTGACAAAAACAGTATCCTTTTGG
This sequence comes from Formicarius rufipectus, assembly GCA_013399695.1. Classification (NCBI taxonomy): domain Eukaryota; kingdom Metazoa; phylum Chordata; class Aves; order Passeriformes; family Formicariidae; genus Formicarius; species Formicarius rufipectus. The sequence goes on from VXAU01003015.1 coordinate 174,170, forward strand.
GGCAAAAAGAAAGCGGTTTAGAAAAATGTATGTTCCACACTAGCATTTGAATCAGTTCTTCCATCAGTGATACATCATTCCCCCATGTGCGTTCTGTTCTGCTCATTCAATGAGATTACTCAGATAAGATGGTGCATAAATATTATATCTTCCTAAAAGTAAAACAGCCCTGGAAATATGAAGGAAACTTGCCCTTTTACGACGTCCTCCATGGCCTTTTCCCAGCTCTGATAGTCTACACAAATTCTCTTGCAGAGGACAGGTTCCTTGTTCTATGTGTGTCATTGACTTCATATACAGGGGAAAGCTGGGTTCCCATTGCTCTCCAAAATTAAACATTGCACTTGCCCCAGTATTAGATTCATAGCTCTTCAAACAGATACAGAACTTGCTACAAACCTTTGAAGTCATGATTTGAAGCATAGTGCTGGCAGCAAAAGCCAGGATGTGGAAAGCAGAACCAAGGGACACAGGCACCCTACTCTCTCTTTAACGAATAGGTCACTTCCTATTAGCAGTAAACTTGCCTCCTCCAGGGAAAGCAATAAATCATGCTGCCCAGTAGCCACCAAACTGAGAAAACCACCTCTGAATTTAGAAGTTGAGTCTCAAGTTATGCCACCTATTGCTCCATGAACTATTCATTATGCTTGAATCTGTGGAATTTATGGGGTTTTAGCCCAGCTCATAAAAATAATGCCTTGGATGATCAAAGCTCTACTTTGATATGCAGACCTCTTCCTTTGTCTTAAGGCATCAGCTTCAAACACCTCAAGGACATCTACTAATGAGATTGACATGAGTCTGCCCTTCTCTGTGATGAGCAGAGCTAGATGGATGAGAACAAGCAATCCTCAAGCCAGTTTTTGCAGTAACTTATTGGGCACTTTTTCATTTGTCTTAACCATAGTGAGGGCTCTCAGGTGTTGCAAGACATCTTGTCTCCACTTGGTCTATTTGGAAGAGAACCATTTGTCCCAGGATTTTATAAGCTGTCTTCTGTTCGGTCCTGACTCAAAACTCCAGTTACTGTGATAGAAAATGGGTCTCCGTCCAGAAAATCTTGGAAAACCATCCTCAATGGGGCCAAACTCAGTTCAGATTATTCTTTTTCCCATGGAGGACATTGGTAGGACTCAGGCACAGATTTCTTTGCATTTTCCATTTGGTCTGATGGAGAAAGCTTGAACTTTGGCAAACTATTAACATCAGCCAAGGTGTACCCCTGCAGGTACAGATGCTCTGGGAATGTTCTGTCTTAGCTGCTCCTTAGTGCTGTCCTGGTAGCCTGTCACATGGTGATGGAAAGACACCATCTTTCTAGGAAATACCCTGGCATTGCCTGCCAGGGATAACTAGGATTTGTAGATACCTTGATCTGAGACCTCCTTTGCATGTGAGTGCTTGTTTCTAATCCTGATGCACATAGTGAGTGTGCACGGACTAGGTGTGAGAAAGCACACCAGGTTTTTCTGGCTTGGCCAGCTCAACTAGAGTTAAGATTTGCCAAAAAACTACAGGGCTTTGCTGCAACATGTCACAACCCCAATATCTCCCTGTGATGGCCTGAAGAATACATAATCCTCAGGAAGAACGAAACTGGGAATTTTTTAAAGAGAGGAGAGTTCCTCTTCAGAAATGACTAAGTAAAGGAAAGAACCCAAACTGTGTCAGATTCTCACAGTATTTAAATGTTGTAAATATTAAGCAGGCTTCTGGTGAGCTGTGCGGGGCAAGAGCAGAGGGGTGGAGAATTGCCTGACCAGTAAGTTCCCTAACTTGTGCCATTAATGAGTTTGAGAACATGAATTAGGAAACAAGAACAAAGTTTAGAAGTAAACAAGCAGTAGAATTCATTGTCTATAATTTGGTTTGGGTTGGTTTTGTTTTTTGGAGTAGGGGGTTGGTTTTTGTTTTGTTTTGGTCTTGGTTTTGGTGTTCTTTGTGCACAGGCTAAAAAATAGTGCCATCTGGGATCGAAGAGACTTAAACATGCGGAACATTCATAGGGAATGAATGCATGGTGTTATGGAATAGTGCCCATGCACAAGCATGTGGCCATCAGTGTGGCAGGAAATTAGTCACATAAAGAGGTGAATATCAGGGAAATTCCATAATATCTGGAGTTCCCAAACAGATCATAATCAAGACAGTAAGTGGAAAAGAAAACATTGAGGTCAAAGTCTAGGAAAAAAGGTCAAAATCAAACAGCACTTCATTTTGATGCAGAGACAGATACAGATACTGAAGTGCACAGTAGAGAAATAACCAGAGATTAGTACTAACCAACTGAGTTAGTACTCAGTCACCAAATCTAATGGATTTCCAGTTCTTTGCTCCCTGTGTCTAAGGTTTGCTCAGGACCAGTGAGTGGTGTTTTAGACACAAGGATGTGTAGTATTTAGGCACAACTATCTGCAGCATATTATCAGGTCTCTGACACTGAGGTTTACATCACGTTGCTGTGGAGGAAAACTTGAAGTTAAGCCCAGACTAAACACATGACTTGAATATATACAGTATTCCTGTTAGGTTTATAAGCAATTTATTTGACTCTTTCATGTATTAAATATGATGCTTTTGACCAGTCTGTGTGGCAATCCATTCATTTAATTGTATTCATTTTGGTATGAGCATTTCTGTATGGATGCATTTACAATACACTGAGCAGTGACCTTGTCATGGTTTAATTCCAGCCAGCAACCAAGCCCCATGCAGCCCTTGCTCACTCTCCCACCAGTGGGATCGGGGGGGAATCAGAAGAATAAAAACTGAAATCCTATGTGTTGACGTAAAGACAATTTAATAGGGAAAGCAAAAGCTTCACACACAAGCTAAGCAAACCAAGGAATTAATTCCCTGCTTCTCATAGGCCTGCAGGTGTTCTGCCATCTCTGGAACAGGGCCTCATCATGCCTAGTGGTTATTCAGGGAGACAAACATCCCACCCTTCCTCATTCTTCCTCCTACTTTATATATTGAGCCTGGTGTCGTATGCTATGGAATATCCCTTTGGTCCGTTTGGGTCACCTGTCCTGGCTGTGTCTCTTCCTAACGTTCCATGCACTCTCAGCCTCTTTGCCAGTGTGGCAGTACAAGGAGCAGGAGAGGCCTTGGTTCTGTGCAAGCACTGCTCAGCAAGAACAAAAATGTCTCTATATTAGCATCACTATGTTCAGCACAAATATGAAACATAGTCCCATACTACCCACTGTGAAGAAAGTTAACTCTCTTCTGGCCAAAACCAGCACAGACTTCACTCCTGCTGGACCCTGGTTACTTGAGTCACATCAATCCCTATACAGATTCCAGCTTCAAGACTGCCTGCTGCAATCCAACAATATCATGTTTGAGCAGCTAGGTGGCATTAGGAAAGAGGTAAAAATTCCAGTGGATATAGGCAGGCTACTTTTAATGACGTATTTAATACTTAGAGGGGAAATCAGCGTAAAATTGGAGATACCTGAACCTAATTAATAAAGCTATATAGGGGCAGTTTATACACATATAAGTAGGGGTCCCGTATTGTTGAGGGTTTATATAACTGTATATATGCATATGTCTATATGTGTGTCTGTGTGTGTATATGCATGGGAAAGTGTCTATGTATTTGCTCTTCTGATGTTGTTAGGTAGTGAGCAAGTACACCTACTACATTGTCTCACCTTGCAGAATTGAAAAGGATTGACAGAGTGCCCACTACAAAAGCTGGACCTCTCTGGTGTAGTATTCAGGCAGCACAATTTCTGACCTATCTTGGTGTGAAATTACTTACTCTCTAAAAGCAAGTGGTACTTGAAACTGAATAAACGGGAAGTAAGGTTGCCTAGCTCAAGCAGTGAACACTTACATTTACTTTGGATTTGTCTGCATTTAATCAGATGACAGAGAAGTCTGTGGTGTTCCTTAAACAGCTACTGCCTTTCTGCAAAGATGTGTCTTGAGAGAATAGCTGGAACAGAGTATTATCATTTGGGGGTGCACAACAAATAAAACCCGTCTAACCATTTAATCTCTTCCTGCCGAGAATTGCATAATTTTAACCAGAAATGAAGTATTTTGTGTTTCATTTTATTCTTCATTCGTAGACATAATCCACCAGTAGACAAGCTCTTCTAATCTCTCTTGTCACTGAGGGTTTTGTGGGATTTATGTTCTTTGAGATGACATATCCTAGCAACATCAGAATTAAACTAGCTGCAGTGAAACAGGGAAACTGCAGGAATGTCCAATTAATCGTTTAATTAATACAGCTGCTTGCAGTGATGTTTCAAATAGCTCAGTGGCCCAAAGAAGCATCCTAGCAGTTGCACAATCAAATGAGGTATAGGCCATTTCTTACAGTCTTGTTTTCAAAGCCCTAAAATCCTAAGTGGTAGAGACACTGTAACACCGTTACACAGCTAGCTCTCAAAGTTGGAGGAAGGGCATGTGAGTAGGTCACAAAGAGAGATGGCACCACTTCTATTTCTCTAAAGGTAAGGAGATGCTTTGCTCTCCTGTGCTGATTGCTGGACGCCTCTTGGCATGTGAGCTCAAAGAGGAACTTTTTATTTTAATAACAGCTCTTGCCTCCATTTTTTTTTTCTTCATCTGTTTGTTATTGATGGAGAATTGTCTAAAAAGGAAAAACCAAATGGTGTCCTGCTACAAGAGCCATATCTGATACGATGCAGTGGCTCAGGCACCACTTTGATCTACAGTAGCCTGGATTAGATTCTGCATATGTTCCTGTGTGATACTGAAAGATGTCAGTGAAGAACAAAGTCCATAAAAATCTCCATCTTTTTAAACAAACAAACAAACAGCAACAAGAAAACCCTGCAGAGAAAGGTTCATCTCACTGATTTTGAAGACTCTCTGTTGGGCTGCACCTTGGATAGACAGTGCCTTTCCCACTGCCTCTTAGTGTTAGACCGTGTTTTGCCTCTATGTCCTGAACTTTTCTGAGGAAGAGTTTTCATTCTTCCACAAGTGATTTAAATCTTCCTTCTGTCTCCAGCCTAAGTTTATTCTTCTCACTCATTTTGCAAACAGACCATGTAACTCATCTGCCTCCTTTAATGCCAGCCCCATTTTAAAGAAGAGCAGGCAGAATGTCACCCTTCATGGTGTGACATTCAGTCCTGTTCACTGCTAACCCCCGGCATCCCTCTACAAACGTTTCACTTTCCCAGTCTCCTGGTGTGTCCTTTCTTATGGGTATTACCAGCCCTTCCTCATCTCCAGGGAAGTGTAGGAGAGAGCTTTGCCCTCCTTTACCCAAAAGATTTCAATGTGCTCTGGTTTGACCTCCAGTTCTGTCCATCCTTCTACTAGTGCTGATGCCTCAAGTGGCCTTTCCCCCACTGTCTTTACTTCCCTGCTCCCTGGCATAATTTTTTTAATTCACTTGCAGTCTGTAAAAATGATGTTGACCTCACCTGGGGCTAAGGCCAGAGCTGAGGTAAGGCAAAAGTATCTTTCTGCTGGGAAACAAAAACTCCACTACCCGTGAGCCGCTTTAAAGTTGATAGCTGGGGTCAGTGGGTATCATGTCACACAGCATTAGTCCCCTACTCCTTTCTGGCTCTCTGATTCCTCCCTAAATCAATGAGCTGTGCCCATAATTGCCTTTAAGACACCACATAATTCTGGAATTGGCTGACTTCTTCAGCATCCTCAGATGGCTGCACTGGAGCAGAGACTTTTCCTGCAGTTGAACACAGAGGTTTGTTTTGCTTTGGGGAAAAAAGTTTCAGCTGAAAGAAAAAAGTCTCAAACCATTGAATAATAGTAACTTGCTTATTAAATTATATTTGCCAGAGGTCTGTAAATCATTCAGTCTGAATTCACACAACATTCCCTACATAGATGTTCCAATCCCTGTCCAATATCTTCTTAAGGGGATTCTCAAGCAGAAATAAATTAATTTCTAGAAAAAAACCAGATAAGAAGTTTACCAAATTAGTGTTACTGTACTTCAGGATATGATTCATTCCTAAATTTCAGAATACTAGGGATCTATGCATACATTAATATAGTAAGACCACACTTAGGGCATGTATTTAGAACATACAGTGGCATCCTGATCAACAGCATATAAAATGATTGATGTAATCACTCTGTTAATTACTTGTTCTTTATCAGAAAATTCTTACTCAATTTATCTTGCTAATTTATCAATACCATCACAATATTTGGCATTTTGCCACTTCTTGGAATGATCTGATTCTGATAAAATTGGGGCTTTTGTTTAAAAAGATAATTTTAAAAGGCATGAACCATTACATAAGATGACACGAAAATACAAATTAAATAGGCCCTATAGGCTCACAAACCAGAAGGAAAATTGAAAGAACCTACCATTTATTAAGAAAAAAAATTTAAAAAACAAACAAAGAAAAACCTTCCATGATTTTCAAGGCAGTTTTCTATTGCTCAAGGATCTGATACATGTGGTTTAAAATCCTGATCCTGACATTCTTGCTAAACTCAAAAAACTTCTCAGAAGTACAAACCTTCCAATATACTCCTTCATTGAGTCCCTGCTTGCTCCATGCTGGGCAACATGTTTTTTATAGAAGTGTCCTCGCTCCTTGTGATATCATTATGCTTTTCTTGATTCCTCCCCTCTTGCTCCCTTCTTGTTTCTGGAGTTGTGAGATGCTGAGCACTTGCACTACTCTAAGTCCTTGTTATTTGCTTTGTACTTGCTCTTTTGTTTCTACTGTTTGCTTGAGCTTCTCCCTAGACTCTAGCTGCAAAGAAACAGGCAGTTCCAGAATTAAGCCAAGGCAGACCGAAAGGGGAAGGCATGTCACCAGCCCAGAGATCCAAGGGTGCTGCTGTGGCACTGCAGGCAATCCCCAGTGCCTTTACCAGCTTCTCCTTCCCTGCCACAGCAGATGACTCCTTCTCTTCTTCTGCTCTTTGCACTATTACTTGTCCTGCTGGGCCTCAGGGACTAGGTGGACAACATCCTCCTGGCCCCATCAGGCCGCTGGAGGATTTGCTGTGTCAGGAAGAAGGGCTAAGCCATTGAAGACCCCTTAAAAGCAACGTTGGGGCAGCAGTCCTCTTGTTGCCATTTCTGCATCCACACTTGTTATAGTGTACATCATGTCTTCGCTAGCACGGCCACAGTTGCTTTCCCATGCCCATCGCTTTGCCCCTCCAGCCCACAGTGCCATCTTCCTGGCTGCTAAGTTGTCGTGTCATATTCATGTTCGATGATAGTACTGAAAACAAATGCTTAGATGGACAGAAGGACATTTGCAAGCAACTGATGCAACATACTTGTAAATATTTGTCTTAATTTTCTAAGGAAGTGGCTTTGGCCATATCAAGGTCCCTTTCTGTAAACTGTCAAACCAAACAAGCAAAAAAAATGTTCAGAGAGGTGGGAAGAGGTGCTGCCTCTATGTGACAAGCTCTCTCACCCTCAGTGCTGCTGGAATGAGAATTTGGTATACTCTGTGAATCTAATTGCTATGGCACTAGCTTCTTACAGTCTTTGTTGCAAGTTTTATAGCAGTGCTCCTGCCAGAATATGCTTATCACCAAAATGCTGCTTTCCTCCGATTTTCTGCCTCTTAAAGGAGGTTAAGAATGTCCTGCTGTGAGTGGGAGCAGGCTTGAAAAGCTACAGATTACTTCCTGAAATGTGGTTTGAGGACAAAACCAGATACAACTACTCATGATGGTGGAGATTTCCACAACTAAGCATACAAAGTGTGCTTTGTAAGGCCAAGGTGAAGTTAGTCTTAAGGCGATACTACTTAAAAACACATCCCCACTGCTTCAGTTCAAATAAATTGCACATCAGTCAGCAGTAAGGGAGGTTGGAAATGCATGTTCACCATCCTAGTCAAATAGAAGTCAGCTGCTATTTCCATTTCAGCACTTGAAAAAGATCTGAATTACTCCCTGGTATATTCAGTGTGGGACACTGGATATCCAAAAAAAAGACATTTGATCATGTCATTACCTATCATGGCAAAAAGTGTTTGATCATCCCTACAAACCTCTAACTGAGATGGGCTGTTGTACTCTGCTCCTGTTCCCTCAGCCCAGCCCCCAAGTCTCACTCTGTGGGGGCTGCCAGCTCTGAGCAACCCTGGCTGTTTACTCCAGATGCAGAAGATGTTCTGTATTTCTATTCTAGATCATCTGTATTGTGCTAACTTTTCTTTTACCTGAAGGCAGTCTATAATTTAGCCCCTGCCCCCCAAACCAGGAGGAGCCTCCCTTCAGCGGCGTTAAATTTTCTGTCTGGGTATTGAGCAGAGCACTTTGAAATCTTTTGGAGTTTAAGGCACCAACCAACTACAGTGTTATTTTCTAACTGAAATGCATGAAAGGAACTAAAATATCCTCTCTCTCTGCACTGCAGATCTATTTAATATTCCTCCCTTCTCTGCAAGCAGAACTTCTACTGACATTGACTGGAGCTTTATATTCAAAATACAGTAAATAGTAGAGTCTTCAATGCAAGCAGAATAGGGAAACAAAGATATATAAACACAAGAGGAAAAACTTGCTTGGTGGGCACCCAGCATCAAGGGTCACCACTGAAAACTTTCCATGTAATCCTTTTATGCATTGTTTTCTTCCTGTGACTAGGGTCTGCAGTACCATATGGATAAATTAATTTAAATTAATTTGAATGTCTGGTTCATCCAGACATATAGGCCATCATATAATGGCTTATGAACACACACATGAGCTTGCCCAAATAGAAGGTCCCCATATATGAGAGTTTCAAATGCATGCCTGACACTCAAAGGAGCAGCACGTGTGATTCTGCTTGCATTGACTCAAGGTCTAGTCAAGTATGCACATATATGGGGAAAGTTGTCAGGTCAAGCAAGTGTGTGTTATGCACCCCAGTGAACAATCAGGATGACTGTTGTGTGTAAAAATAGCAGGAAAACATGATTCTGCTTGTGAGCAAGTGAATCAGGAGCTGGGGTGGGGGGCAGGGAAGCAGTGATGTCAGTGTGCCATGTAGGGACTGCTTTGGAGACCCCTGATCTCTTCTGGAAAAGGGTCTTTGAAGCAGTGCTGGGTTCCTGGAGGCTGTCAAACACCTCTCATATGTTGAAACAAACTTCTCTGCCTGAAATGCAGATGGGCTCTGTGTCAGTCTTAGCAAAGGATGATAAGAGGTGTTCTGGTAGATGCATTAGCAGGAGCACCATTAACCCTCCCTTAAATGGCAATCCTGGCCTCCTAGCTCACCCTGAGCTGGAAGGAACCATCAGCAGCATGTGTGCTGGGTAGGGTAAGGAGAAATTATGTTTATTCTGGTAGCAGATTGCCATAGGTTCATTTTATCTCTCTGTTCATCACCAGCACTCGGACTTTACCCCTGAAATCTTGTTGGGCTACATCATGCAGTACCACCACCCCATTGTACAGATGCAGCCTGGACATACTGGAGATATATTTGAAATGTCATGTACTGGGATGGAGAAGTTGTGTAATACATCTACAGCCATTTGCAATGTGTGTTTCACTGTGATTAAGGAGTCAATTTTTACCTTCCTGCCTTTTGGTGAACGACCTACACTGGTCACAGTGGGATGTAGGATCCCTGCACAGCTGATCCTTTCTGACAAACAAGCAGTGCTGCAGTCATGTTGGATCAGTCTCCAAGAAAATTGCCTGGAAACCTTCCAGTATCTTGCCTTCCATCCCAGCAGCCAGCACAGCCCTAATCTGATCAGGGAAGCAGGTTCTGCAACTATGGGGCAGTGAGGACATCCTTGGGGTGCTTGCGTTCTTGTCTAGGAAACCCCATGATTGCTAACAAGTCCATCCTTCTTTATTTGGGAAAAAAACCCACCAACAAATACAAACAAACAATCAACAACACCACCAAACCAAAANTCTAATATTCCCCCCCCTCACTGTTAGTTTCATAACATTGCTCCCAGGAATGAAGGAAGCACCTTGTTTTCTGGGATAAAAGGGTATGCAGGAATGTTCTTCAGAGGGACAGGAATAGTCAAGATTTCCCTAACCAGACCAGTCTGGTTCAGCCTGGAATAGATAAACATTTGCTTTGAAATGGGTTGGAAAGCTATGGAAAAATCTGACTTTCTACAGAGAAAACTCCCATCAGCTTCAGATGGAGTTTTGCTTAAATATAGCCACCAGGATATGGTCCACAGAAGATGAAAGCTGTATGCAAGTCAATTGCATAGCAGTCGTGAGATCGAGTGGCTTTCTCTACCCTGCTGCAGACACAATAGCTGCCCAGCAGCATGGGAGGACCCACAGTTTGCTGACCTATGTGACAGATCATGCTAAAACACCTGCTGCCATTATTGTGCTTCTGATGGGAATGTTACTAAACTGGAAGAGCCAGATCAAAATCTGCCAGCACCAGGGACCTATGAGCTTCTGGGTGCATACAGCACAGGGAGAAGCAACTCAGGAAGGAGTGTACAGTCGATGGCAGATAAGGGCAGAGGGAGTGGGGAAAAGCCATTATGTCAGTGAATACTCTTAAGGGCAAACCAATCTTCTGTGATGCTTGATGTGTCAGCTCTGAGCTGCATGAGCTCAGGACAGCTGCAGAGAAGTATTCACTGTCATAAAAGACTGATTGGGTGCTCTAGCCCCTGGCATCACCCCACTAGGTCAGTACCCTCCTACTATGGGATAGGGCACAGCTGGAAGATTAGCTCTGAAATGTCCCTGGGAAGGACCACATCCCTCACCCCTTGCCATGGGAAATCTATGCTGAGTACTGATTTTTCCAGCCCTTCACCATTGCCTCAGTGAAGACCACAGCTCTTCCCATCACTTCACAGTTATTTCTGTAAAATGGACCTTTTCTGTCTGATCCAAGAGCACATGGTCTGAGTGCTCACTGGAGGAGAAGAGAAAATGTTCAATTAGCTCTGAGTATCACTTCATGCCATATAATTTTTTGGCCCTCTCAGAGAAATGGCCCTTCCTACAGCTTTCCACCACCTTGCACTCCTCCCTAGCTGGCTCCTCTCCTCCTCTGGTGGGGTGAGTGCTGCTCCCCAGGCATTGCCTTGAGGGGGGAGAACAAAGATCCACTGGAAGTCCAAAGCCATCTTCCTCCCTATCCTGTCATATGTGGCCTTCAGTACTCCCTTTCCCCTTCATCACCTCATTTGGTAAGAAGGAGAGGATCTGAAAACACCTCTTAGATGCTTTCCCCAGTTTGGAAGGAGAGCTGTCTGTGGCACAGTGGTTTCCCTCTTCTCCCTTCACCAGTCCTGGGGCAGAAAGTGCAGAGCTCCAAGAGCTGTGAGTAGACCTGGGGGATGCAGGCTTGATAGAATGTAGAGTTACTATTGAGGTAAAAACTTTGTACAGCTGCTGAGTGTGTGGTTGCCCTCGCCAGGCTGGGGCTTGGGAAGGGGTTTGGGGAACAGAGCAGATATTGAAACATGTATTAGGTGACAGGAAAAGCAGGCTCTTTTTGGGCTCTGTGTCAGTTCTCTGATGGGCTCCTAAATTATCAGGTGGAAGAGTGAGCCAACGTAGGGACAGCAGCCCCTCACACATATTCATTTTTCTAAGCCATTGTAGGAGTACCCTGGCAGTACCTTGGTCTTCAGAGAGCACAAAACCCCTCTCATGTCTCATTTTCAAGTGACCCTCAATAGATGTGATGAATTTAACAGGCAGAGGCAAGAACTTTTCTTGCAATTTCATCCAATACACTGCTCAAGATACACAATGAAAGGTAAGTGTCTAAGTTTAGAGAACTTAGAAAAATTTATAACTAAAACAGAGAGACAAGTCTCCTTTAATTCCAAAACAAAATTTAATTAAGGTATGATAAATGGAAGGATAACAGTTCCTAGCTATGATATATATATGTATATTCAAGAGACAACAGAATAACCAAGACTGAACGAATAAAAACCTCCTGAATCAAAACCCACACACACACAAACACATACAGAGTCTGTCCCTGCCGGGCTCAGTGGTATCCACGGGCAGCAAGCGACGAGACGAGTGACTGGTGCTGGGATGCCCCGGGGTAGGGGGTTGGTGGATGGGAAGAAAGGCTCCGGTGTGTCCCTCCGAAAGGCTCGGCTAGTGGTCTGCTGGTCTCGGGCTGGAGCTTCCGATGTAAGAAAAGTTCTCTCACGTCTAGGATGGCCGCCGCTGGCTCCCTCACAGAAGGCCCGATGTAAGGGGCCCCCCAGCTAGCGATGTCGTCTCTGTCTCTCTCTCTCTCTCTTGGGCAAAAGTCAACAAACAATCCCAAAAATCAAAGCTTTGTAATCCAGGTATGGGAAAGGGAAACAGCAGGAAAGGCAAGAAAGAAACCCAAGACTCCGGGGTTTCTCTCTCCGCCGTCTCTCGCTGCGGACTCCCAAAAACCAGTGTGCCCTTCTCCCCCACCCTAAATCACCGGTACTCTTGCTTCTTTTGTTAGAGACAAATGGACTGGGCTAGGACAATTCGCTCCTCATTCTGAGGGTGGGGAAAGAAAAATTCCATTAGAATCTGAACCTATAACAGTAAGGCAGGGAGGGATAATCCAAGAAGGGAGTGATAAGACACCTTTGCAAAATGAAAAACTAGTTGTGAGCAACTGTTCAAAACACAACTGGCTCTCAGTAGACATTAGTAGGTTCCGAAGGAACAAAATACAACATGATGAAAAACAACAAAGGGTGAAGGGATGTAGGGCTACAAGAATGGTTGGGTGGGATAGATAGCACTGGAAGCTAGAAATAAATACTTGGACCTTTCTAATGGGCAACGGGTATAAGGAAGTTGTTTCAGAAATATTCTTATCATTATCATTATTGGGGCCTATATATAGGCAGGGAAACCTTGAAGCTCTGGCTACCCTCCTAGGCAGACCTAAAGGGATGATGAAAGAATAGAGAGTAGACAACTGGGATGAAGCAGATGGCAGCATATAAAATTATATAATCTGTGTCTTAGAAATGTCTTTTTTCCTCCTTTACTTAAAGAGATGCTACTTCAGACACAGGCATCTCTCCATAAAGATGTCAAATCAGATGACATTGATTTGTCCCCAGTTTCTTGCTTGCTCCCGGGAACAGAGGTAGATGTGGTGCTAGTCTTGCAGCAGTGACCCATTGAAACTTCTGCCTTGTTTTGGTGTTGATAGGAACTTCTGTCTGCTTTTGTGCCATTTCTCTGCCACCTCTAGGTGGTTTGTTTGCTTGTGAATTCACTCCCAATCAATCATCTTTCAGATAAAGTGTGTCATGCTTTAATAGAAAAGGCCTATTTATGATATTTTTAAAGATAATGCAGCTAGTTTTGGCTGAATTATGTTAGGGAACAATATCATGAGATTCCATCTTGCATATGCATCAGGCATAGAAAGTGAGGAACAAGTGCAGTGAGAAGTGTGGTCCTCAAGGTCCAGTTCAATAAAGGACCTGAAGTACTTGGCTAGGTTTTAAAGAAAGCAGCATCTACATTACCTTTAGTGTGGAAGGTCACCCTGCAAGCCCATGTCAGCAACAGTGCAAGGAGGACTTTTCAATCCAGCTGCTCATGAGGCTTGGAGGAGGTAGGTGTTGTACAACACCTGTTCAGCATAGCCAAAATGCACCACTGCTGCTGTTCACATAGAGATGAAGCACTCCAGTCAGACAAGGAAGTTTTGACATCGCATACAGTCTCTCTATAGGCTGGGATCATCCCAGGATGAGCTGGAGCTGACCAGTTGTTTCCAGCATTGCCACTCTAGGTTTGGGTGACAAAGGTCAATTTTAGACATCTGTGACTACTCTGCATCTGTCACTTGAATATGTAATGATCCAATATGAGAGACCCCAACCTTTGTGTACTGGTCCTGTTCTCCATCAATGGCTCAATTTTCACATTTTGTGGCTTTGCTAAGAAGACAAGAATATGTGTCTGCAGGAACTTGCAAAATTAATGGGTTTTCAACAAGCAAATCTTAACTTGTACTGAGCTAAGTTTAGATAATATTAGATCTGTGTTGTTTTTTCCACTTAACAAATATAAATAAAGACCCAAATTCTTGAGCTTTTGCCCATATGCAGATAGCAGTAGGGGGGAGAAAAGAGAGCTCTTTAGGAGTGAACTTCAGGAACATTTTATTACAAAATAAACCAGTCTAAGTAAAACAGCCAAAAGCACCAAAAAGTAAAAGAAAGAGTTGGACTTCATAATTTATCATCTGACATTTCTTTATATAATTTTACACTGTACCTCATGGACTGTAGTATGTTTTGAGTGGCCTCTAAACTTGCACGCTTCAATGGTGGAACTTTTGAGGGTGAAGAAGTAATGATGAACAATACAGGTTGTCAGAAAGGTAGCTTTCGGTGGATGAGCTGGGGCATGGCCTGTTGTAGCCAATAGACCCCTCTGCCTGCAATGATTATACATCATATTACATCTATGGTAATGTAAATTCATGGAGATAGTGGAGTTCAGTTAGTGGAAGTGAAGGGAGAACCAAGCCCTCTAAGTATGCTACATGTAGATGGTCCATTTCGTAGAGGAATAACGATATCAAAGCACGTTCTCACTTTGTATCTTTTTGTTGAGCAGATGATAGTACGTTCCCATAGCAGCCTGCAAAATTTAGGTATGAACCCTTGATTCAGCTTCAACTGTGACTGAAATTTTTTTACATGGGCATACAATGATTTAATAAGCAGATCAGTACACATTAGCTTGGGTTTAGAGAGGCAGGCCAAAGGGCAAGGAAAAGGCAAAATTCTGTCATACCACATCATTCTTCTCTGAACTTTGAAGCAATATCTAGATATTGGTTTTCAGTCCTGTTTTCAGTTTTGGTTCAAAAAAGACATAATTAGAAAGTAAAAGAATAAATCAAGTTCAAAATGCAGCTTGAGAAAAAAAAAATCAAGGTTGGTTTTGGGTTTTGGGTTTGGTTTTTTTGAATAATAGGATTGTTTGGTTTGTAAAAGACCCCTAGGACTCTAGGACCATTGAGTCCAACTGTTTTGATCAAGTTACAGCTCAAGTTTCTCAGTTCTGAGTTTTTATTGCTATGCAATATATAAATTATATACATAAAATCTTATATAATTTTATATTTCTGTATGCAAAACATACAGTGCAAGAAGTATCTTCTTTTGGGCAGTGCCAACACATTACACAAAACCCCTTTGATTTTCCAGCTAATGCATTGCCTACAAGGGACAACTTGCTGCTGGAAGTGATCTCAGTGCTTGGAGCTGGAAACATGCTAGAACCTTGCAACAGATCTTCTAGTGGGAGATCCCTGAGGCTGAAGTATAGCCCTGCCTCCACGTGTCATTACTCACCCCCTCTGGCCTCACTGTGTGCTGTGGGAGCTGTTGCAGGGTTGCTCCTGCTGCAGGCCCAAGGCCCTGGGGAAAATGTAGAGTTTCCGGCTGGCAGTAGCTCCCACGTGTAATTGCAATCCTCCTAGAGTACAGAAATGTTTCAATAAGACAAAGCAGCTGGTTCTCTTTTGTTACTTACTGAATTAAAAAAAAAACCCAAACAAAACCAGACAAAAAACACCCACCCCCCCACAAACACTCTCCTCCCCCCCCAAAAAAAAACCTTCAAAAAACCCCAAAAGAAACAAAAAAACCCCCACAAAACACCAAAAATGAAGAGTGAACAAGGCTCAGAGAACATTTCACAGTCTTCCTGGGAATCCTTGTTGCAGGGGAGGTGATGCTTCCTCCCATCTGCCAGGAAATGTTTACAGGGCAGAGGCAGTCTTTAGCCAAAATTCAGACAGAAGAAGTTGTTCTAGGCTGGGTGATTTCTGTTTGAAAATAAAAGTTGGAAATTGCTTGGAAAATTGAAGCCAAAGAGAGAACTAAGGATACATTTGAGGTGATGGTTGGGAATACAAATAGGTTACAAAGGGTTAAAATGAAACACACAAGTAGTTTCCTCATGGCACAAGTGTACACAGCAAACCAAGAAAGTTCAGAGTAAAGGAATCAACTTATCAGAAAACAACCTAAACAAAATATGGTACCATATGGAAATTTACAGTGAAGGCACTTAATTAATCTCACCTCTGTCCTCGTAGTGGGAGTTGGCACTCCCAGTGCTTATTAATTATAAATGCAGCAATGTTTGCTACAGATCAATGCCTTTGGTCCAAGAAATATTAAATTAGTTATTAATCAAAACAAACAGTTCCTCTCTTTGTGTCCTGTATATATAATGCTAAGCTAAGGCAGATTTATATATTCATTTGGAGATTTTAATGCACTATAAAAATCAAGATTAAAAAAAAATCTGAAACCGTTCTGATAAATTGAGTCTACTAGGGAGTCTACATGGTAGTCCAGCCAGCAATGTTGGTATCCCATGTGTCATTGACCCATATGGAGGTGTTAAGCCAGCAGAGGCATCTCATGCAGCCTGCTAGCTCTTTGTTCTTCCCTAAACTATTTTTTTCCATCTTCTTCTCCAGAGTCTGGAAACAACTGGACTAACTTCCTCCCATCTAAAATGAAAGAGAAAAAAAAAATAATTACTGTAAACTTTAATCCATTTCCTTGTGTGGCTCACTGCATGGCTGCACAGATAACTCTAGGGGGAAGGCAGAATAAATAGAATTGAGTAAGTTGTCACAGACACTGAAAGAAGCTGCTCTTCAAGTCACCCTGTCATTGTAATGGCTCTTTTCTGCACTGCAACTAAAAGCAAACATTACAGGCTTTTAAGGCTGGAAAGTTACCAGAGTTCCCCTGTCCCCTGGTGATGCTTGCTGTGCCTTGTATTAGATATAGGAGGAGGTCACAAGGTGTGGCTGCAGCCTTACTGTGTGTCTGTCTGTGCCTTGAACTTTGCTGCTCTTCCTCCTCGTAACCTATCAAGCGAGACTAGAGGAGTTGTAGATGAGGAATACCTGGGGAAATTATTTGGGAAAACATAATTTAAACTCCAGTCACCCATAGTACTGCTAGAGATCTACAATAGCTGCTGTAAAGCTGAAGGTAGACAAGATCCTTCCTTCCGAGGATATCTAATTTGCTTCTCAGTCCTGAGCACCTTAATGCCCAAAGGATAAGACATACACTGTGGCTCAGGCTCAGCCCCAGAGAGGGCAATGTCCTTCTTTCCTTATAGCTGACCTGCTTTACAGCACTTAAAAGGTCATAAAGCACCAATCTGTTGCCACATCCTGGACACATGCAAGGTTGGCATAGGTACCGGTGTAAGATAAGTGAAAGATTTAGAGTTGTATGCAACTGCAAAGGATGGCACAAAGATTTGAAGCTGCTCTGTTCCTTTCTGGCAGTATTTGATTCATGTGGTGTGTGGCAAATTTTCCATAGATGCATTGTATTGTAGTGGAATCTCACCAAAATTTCTACTTCATGACTAAGCACTTTAGTTCTCTTTAGATTTATAATTTCCTTCCTTAAAGCTCTTTACTGCTTGCATGTGATCCTAGTGGGGAGGTATTTTATGTGCCTTGAATATTTGCTACACTTAAGATTTTGATTATCCGTAAACTACAGAGACTGTTTCTTCTGCAGTGCTTTAGCTGAAGTTTCAAGCTAATGTTTTTGTGCAATATGGAGATCATCACAAGAAGTAAGTTTATGGCTGTCTTGGACCTTGAAAGATATGCTGAGCAATAACAAAAATAACCCTTTTATGGCCTTTTCCCATCCTAGAGGCTGCTGTGCAATAAATAAAGGAATTATGTTCTTTATCAGTGAGAGTTTTTGAACCACAGTTGTCATTTTTTATAGAGAGGAATATGGAAATGATGTTCTAGGTCTCAGGGTTGGAAACAATATTGTTGATTCTGGCCAATAGCATCATTGACATTACTTGTTCTGTCTATTTCTTGCTTGTGCTAACCCACATTTCTCCTGGAGGCAAACAAAAATTCCCTGCTTTTCTCAAAGCACCTGACACCTAGTATTTTAAGAAATTTTTTTATCAATAGCAATGTGTAAAGAAGAACCTAATCAGTCACATCTTACAATTTTGCAATAACAGCACTAATTTAACTACACTAATAAATATATATGCAAGCATCCAGTGGATGATACAAGACTACTATTTTTAAATTGTTGTATTTCTGCCATAATTTTCAAATGCATTCAGCTATAACTAAGCATGCACATAATCCAGCTTTTGCAAAGTACTGAATGTTGGAACATCTATTTCTATTACATCTTTTAAGCTGTCTCACTGGACACAAACGTATTCTGAGTCATTTTCATTGAGGAATTAAATGCTATGTATGTGTATGCATGAGCACTCAGGCCCACATTCCTATTGTTCTGTATTCATAATCCACATTACTGATAAAAGGCCCAGACAATGGAATTAAATATTATGGAAATAGAAATGTTAAACATTGTTTCCATATGTTTTCACAGTAATGACTCAGAGAAAAACTGGTGTCACTAGCTATTTCCCTGCTTGTATGTTATAAGCTGTGCCTGAAGTTCTGTTTTGTTAAAGGCCTGCTCTCTGGCCTGTCTCTTTTGCAGAAAGTGTTCAGCTCACAGATGTCCACACTGCTGTGACTGGTGGGACGTCACCTGTCTTGGGAGTTCTGATGGTGATGTAGTGAGAAAGGAGCTGCTGTTGCAGAGAGGAATGTTGTGGACTATAACACCTTGGTGTCATGGGGGTAGCTAAGTAGTGGATGAGCAGCACCTGATACCAGGGGTTGCTTTGCAATCCTGGGAAGCAGAGGCTCTGCAGGAGGTCTGATCTGTAAAGGCACGTTCAGCAAAAATGAGTATCACCACAGACTTGTCTCCAGTTATTTTTTTTTCTAAACTAAACCCTTGACCTTTGCTAATAGCTGCAGATTGAATGGTTTCCAAAAGTTTTACCTAAAAATAATTACACTGGGACTAGGTGCAGCACAAATCTCTTTGAACTAGTATTGCAGTCTTTGCTATTACACTGAAATACCTCCTATTTGTACTAAAAGATCCTTATTTTAAGAGTCAAAGTGCACTGAGAGTCTTAATGCAACGGATTAGATCCTGAGCATAATTACTGTACGATTTAGCTTTCATCATCTTGCTATGACCCACTTTTGGAGCATATGCCTAGGCTGCATTCAGAGCCATAAATGCAAATACAGATGCACTGAATTGACCTTGAATAGAAGTGCTGAAGTGCTAAGAATAGCTTAGGTGCCTGCAATCACCCAGCTGTGGCAGCAGCCAGCCCAAGCCGAACGACTGTGTTCTTTGAATGGGATTTGCAGACCCTTCTGAGTGGCCATAGTAGAGTTGGGCAAGGAAGAGCTTTCTCCACCCCTGAAGGAGAGAATTCACTTTCTAACATATCTCCATCACTATAAAATGCTCATCAACCAAAGGGATCTTCTAACCAGTGATGTGGGAGATAGGGCTCAATCTCTCACCTCTGACAGTAGAGTTCCAACTTTTGTTCCAAGCTGAGTTATTGAACTACTTCAGTGCAGCTGTTCTGAAGCAGTCTGAACTGCAGATTTTCTTGTCACACTTCTTTTTTTCTTTCACAAGAAAAAGATTCTGGTTTTGGCAAATCAACACTGTCAAAAGAGATTTCTTCCCAAACATTCCTGAAGATGAAAACTCTCCAACACTGTCATTCCTTATGGAAATGCAGTGTCAGGATGCTGCCAATTGTATATGCTTTAAGGGAAGATGGTCATTACAACATCCTGTTCTTGGGTTCTGCCACTTATTCTGTGTCTTTGGGCAAGTAATTTCAGGACAGAGGGAACAAAATACAGAAATGATTGCCTAATTCCTGCTAAGGCCTCCTACTGCAATATTTTAGTCTTGCACTTCCAGATTCCTGTCCCTAAAATGAGACTTCCCAAACCTCACTGTGTTGTTATCAAGAACTCAAATATTACGGTGTGAGGTAAATGGCAAAAGGTAGCTGAATCCCTAAGGCAGATAAATATAGTAAGTAAAATCAGGACAACAGTAACCTGTTAAGTCTGTACAACATGGGGTGAGGGCTGCACTTGGCCGTGACTCATGAAATCCTCAGCTGACTGAAGAATCTCGGCTTTGATGAACTTGGGCACTTTAGAAAAGTGTACCAGTGCTTATCTGCTGCATCTTAATGCTATTATTATTTAGTGATTACTGGAACACAGACCATGAGTTTTCCATCCCTTCTCACTGCTGTCTGCCCACCCATTTAATTACATTAATATAAATCTTAGGGCACAATGCTTTGTCCAAAGTTGATAATTTCTACAAGCTTATCTTATTTCCTATTCCATATTTATCTCTTTGCTCATAACCTTATGGTATTCTCATTGTCATTAATTTTCTTGTATGCATTAAAAATAGATTCTTAGTTGCTATAGTGGGGAGGTATGCATAAAGTCAACTAAAAGGTATTGAGGCTTTATTTCCCTTAGTTTTCTGGTGCATTTTATCTTTTCTTCTTTTCCAGCATTTTTTAACCACTAAGTCATAATATGTTATTTGTTATTATAAAGCTGCCTCCAATATGTCCTCAGCTTGTATATATCTCAGCAGTTGGTTTGTACTTTTTTGGTGCTATTAACTCTCATTGCTTCCCCAAAGCTTTCAGTCCAATGTCCATGTAATTGTAGTGGAGAATATAAGTATTCCAAATTCTTTACATAAGTAATAAAGATTTTATAAGGAATCTAAAAATAAAAATATTTGTATTAATAGTGGCACTGTCTATTGTTGTTTGTCCAATGCTTTCCACGATGAGCTCCTGTTCTCTATGCTTATAACTTTGCCAAATGGCAACAATTGAGAATAAAAGTTTCCCTGCTGGGCATCTGCTCATTTAGCTGAAATTTAAGTGCATAAATAAAACAGTTCAGTTCCTTCCAAGAATGTGGGCAGAAAATATCTATTGTTTTATGACATTAATTTCTGTCTTTCGTTTGGAAACCCCAGTTGGGCCCCATGCTTACAGTGGGGACATGCAACTAGCTGTAGATAAGTTTTGTATACCTTGTATCTCAAAAAAAATTGAGCCCAAATATGGCCAAGCTGCAGATCTTTTAGGGGCAAAAAATGACGTTTTATAGATCTTTGCTACATCTGAGTGCTAAATACCTTGAAAAGTCTGTCTGAGCTTGACACCATTCCTTCTGGACTGTGTAATTGCAACTCATGGCCTTGGGTTCTGTTTGTCCTGGCCTCTTAATGTCTCTCTTTGACTGGCTGGTGGTAGCGAGGAAGAAGAAGTTTGGTTTAAATATAGGAAAAATTGGAACTAAAGCTTGGACATGTGAGCAATTCTGAACAAGGATCAAGGAAGGGGAGAAGGTGTAATGAGGGGAGATTTGGCCTGGGTGAGAAAATGTAGGAGGCTGGGACTGAGAATCCAAGAACAGGAAGAGATGAGGCTGGGAGGGCTGGGAGCAGAAGAGGTCAAATTAGAAAAGGGCTGAGGAGGAAGACATGGATGGTTATACATGATCCTTGCAAAGTCTAAGAGAAATCCCTGAGAGGGGCCACAGACTTTGATTAGTCTACAGACAGGTTTGACTCTTGCCTATACTCTCTGGGACAGGGCCACTGAGAAGGCAATCACCTGCCAAGCATGACAATATCCTGCAGATCTCTGGCACTTCTGCTGAAAGCAAAATCAGGTGGTAGGGAATCAGTATTCTAAGGTGTTTTTTTTTTAACAGAAAGAATAGGGAAACAATTTCTCTGCATTCCCACCTTTCCCTTGTAGCATTATTCTAAAGAAATATGGGGGTTTGTTGTAAAAACCAGATATTCAAAAGGCAGGAACTCCTGGAGTTCTCAGAATCTCTATGACTTTAATTGTTGGCTCAGGATTTATGGTACAGTCTCTGTTCATAAAAAAGAATAAATGGCTACACTGGAAGGCTTCAGTTGCCTCAGGGCCAATGGTCATGATCTGACTATGTCCAATACGGACAAGCACTGCACACTGGCCACCAGTAGTGCGTGTGTATTTGTTATCCTGCAAATTAAATTCCTGAAGCAGGGGTAAATTAAAAGTGTATGGGAGGTACAATAGAGGTAGAAAAATGAAAACAAACATGGAAATTTATTTTAGAGAAGCTTATTTAGATGGAAGAGTGTCACATTTTCCCCTTTGTCAAGGAGGGACTAAACATTAGTCATGATTCAGTGGCAGAAGGAAATCAGTTGTTGAAAAGACATAATTTCTATAGTGAAAAGATGGAACAATCCATATAAGCAATAATCAAGTGCTGAAAATAAGTAAGCAAAGATTTAAGAAAAGAAAACCTGCAAATGACAGCCAAGGATAATATGAATACATTAAATTTCTAGAAACAGTTATGATGGTTTAGGCCCATCACTTGAAACAGCAGACAAAACTGGTATCAGTGATGAATAACAGGCAGGAAAAATAAAAATATTTTTTGTTCAGAGTAGAGCAAGATTTATGACAGCATCCTGGCAGAGCCAAACACAACTTTCAATGCATCAGCAATTAAAGGTGTTCAGAAAACACCTTGGAATCAGAAATAAATTCCAGAAGACTAGGAAAATGCTGAATTTGTGCCAGAATTCAGAGGGTGTGACAAACAACTAATTATAGGCTTGTTAGCTTGACATTGGTTGTAGGCAAAATGACAGAAAAATGACAGTCTTCAAAGGAATCAACATATACAAATATAATTAGTGCCATCAATATAGATTAATGAAAATGAGTTATTGCAAAGCAAACCTGATTTCACACTTGAGGAATTTATATAGTTAGCTGATAAAAGTACTGTAATAGGTTTAGATTTATTAAGGCTTTTGACTTAATACTGGGTGGTGTTCTGTTAAAAACATGAGTGAGTGCTAGCCAATTTTCAGAGTTTTTATTGCAGGTATGTTGCAAATATGAGACACACCTGGTAATTATAAAATTTATATATAAAATAAATATATCCTTGTCTTGAAGTCAGTCTTCTTCACTTCTCTGGTTAAATTTCCATGACCTGACAAATTTGGCCAGATGTCTGTGAATGAAAGATGGAGTCTTGTTCTGAATAAGTGCCTATCATATGTACCTCCAACATAACTCAGAAAAGATACTTTATGTTTCCTGAAAATGTAGGTATCCTGAATCCCAGTTTTGACAAACTGCAGTGTCCAAAATCAGGCACATTTGGCACAAAGGCAGTCTGAGGAGGTCCTAGAGGTACCTAGAAGTTTGCTCTGGACAAGTCAAACTCAACCAAGAACTGGACCAAAAGCTCCTCATGCTCCAGCACTGGTGGGCAGTGCTTGGCTGAGAGAAATGTGAAGTCACCTGATCTGTCACATAAGAGATGCTGCTGCAGAAGGACTTGCTGGACTGAATGATAAATGTAAAAGGTGTGATGAGGAGCTTCCTGCTGGTTTGTGTGAGCTTGAGCTCTGTTGTATGTACAAAAAGAAAGGTGATTTATGACTTCAGAATGAAACTTCTGGAATGGTTGATGAAACATGCCTCATTTTTGTGGACTGTAATTACAGAGAGTTGTATCGCATCAGAGTACACGAGATTACAATAGCATTATAGAAGCTTCTATAATATAGAAGCATTATAGTAGCAATCATCCTAACAATTTCCCAGCTTAATATCTTGTTTCTTTGCAAGCATGGAGAATTCAGAATGTTCTTTGTGGAAAAACAAACAGACAAATAAAAAAATGTCCAAAAAACTAACAAAACGGTAAAGCACAAATCTCAACCTCTAATTTCTATTTCCATTTTTTCCACAAAAATGATCTCTATTGCTTTCTGTCATGGAAGGCCTTGAATGTGTTCCTTGACCAGCACTTTCCTTCTTACTTTTCATTTTCTTCAGAGTATTAACAACATTTCTTTCACTTTGTTTGCTAGCTGTTTTCATCCTTTCTAAACAGCTTTCTAGGAACCCATGAAACAGATAAAGAATATACCCTTTCCATCTATATGCCCAAATGAGTTCAGGGAAAGGTAGCAAGATCCCTGAAAGTTTTGGGGTTTTTTTAGGAACTTCTGCTGTTTCTCTTTCATTTCTTAGAACCACTGAGGACATGTCATTTGCAGTACTGCTTGGGTACTGTTTTAGTAGTAACAGTGTTTTCAGTGCCATAGGCAACACATCAAGAAAAACATCCACTCTTTAACTGCTACATGTAACGTGGGCTGTATGGGCTGCTCTGTGTTTTACATATTAACAGAGATGTAGAGATCACAGATGGGGGGATGGGTGGATAATTGCTTTTCCTTCCCCTTCTCTCCACGTACACTTCACTTAGCTCTGACATTTCAATATTCAGCTCCTATTGTTAAAAATAGAGCACTAGACATTAATTCTAAGAAAGTACTTGAAGGCACAAAGTAAGGAAGATGGCTCAAACATAACAGGGAGAGAAGAGAAAAAGACATTCAGGTAGTTGTCCATAAATGGGTGCACATTGAGAGTATAAGGATGCGTGCCCTAACAGATGATTCTGCCTAAAGGGAAGCACCCTTTCCTGCCATTCTGCAGCATGGGAAGATCTCCTGGAATCTCTCAGGAGCTAAACCATTGTAAGAAATAAGCCAGAGCACCACCCATCCCGGGTCACCTTCCTGGCCTCCATTACATGCAGGATATGAAAGTCTGCAGTTAACAGGATCACCTTTCTTTTGCCATGCCCAAAAGCAGGCTGTAACTCTACCTGCCAGTGAGAAGGAAAGGTATTTTTGAGCTGTCTTTTGCAGTCAGTTGTACTAGGAACACTGCATACTCTTTCTTCCCAAGAGGAATCTATTATTTCCATCATGTTCCTTGATATTATGCCTCTTACTCTAGTACTAGGAACACTGCATACTATTTCTTCCCAAGAGGAATCAGTTATTTCCGTCATGTTCCTCAATATTATGCCTCTTACTCCACCATATGCCCTCAGTCACCAAACACGCAGGCCTGTATGTTTGGAACATGATTTAACACCTATAATGCCAGAGATTCTGGCCAGTATCTGTCTTCTTGCACAGTACAGGACAACAAAGTCTTCTTTATGGGAATCTCAAGCACTTTTTACTTTAATGAAAAATAAGATGAATTTGCTCTAAAGAAAAATCAGTTCTTAAAAGTGTCATCTTTGGCAAAGACTGAAGTCCTGTCATACAGTGACCTTTGAAAAGGGACAGGGACAAGGGACAAGTTACATAATGGAGGGAGGCTGCAGTGAGTGCTACCTCTCTAGCAGGGTTCATCTGAGCACAAGTCCTGCCTGTGGCTCCCACCCACCTCCTGTTGTGTCAGGTCATTCATACGTAAACCACGACATTTTGGACTGGTGGAAAGTTCACATCCTCATACTGTGATTGCAAAATCCAGACTTCACTGGAAAGTAGCTTTGTAAGAATTCTGCTTACCTCCCAGGTGCTGCAAGCTTGTGGTGCACTGCTGGGAAGTGCTTTCTGCTGCAGGTGCAGTGGCAAAGCCACACCCAGAAGAGCAGTTCTCACCTTATTTTCCTCAGGGTCCCCCTCCAACATATCAACTGCACCCTAGCCCACCCTGTGCTGGGTTCCAGCTGGGAGCTAATGTCAAGTGACTACAGAATGGAGGCTTTGTTATGTGCTGGAAAAAGAGAAGACTGCTCTAAACAAAGTGTTGCATTGTATAACTGGGAGTAAAATGCCTCTAAAATATTGCTTATAGAGTTACTTAGTATGGAGTTATTATAGTAATTTTAGATATGTTAGTGACTTATGATAAAACAAGCTGACTTGTTTTTCTCTCAAATAAACCAGAATTATTGTTGTTAGGAAGTTTAATATGAATTGCTGAATGCCTTGATTGTTACAGAAGGGATGAGGACATAAATTGCAGTTAAATGGTAAACTTTGATCTTGATTCTCTACCACTGTTTCTCAAGAGCTGTCTTATAGTACTTGTAGCATAGCAGACTAAGTACAAATGTGAATTTAAGTTATTTTTTATCACCTTAGTATCTGCAAGACATTATCAGCTTCTCTAGCATCATATATAAAATATAAAAGAATCAAAGACTGCTCTAAGACATGCATTTACTTTGTAGTTATATAGCCCACAGTTCTTGAAATATGAAGTATACTGAGTATCCCTTCCTAGTCCAGCAATCCCCTTGGCCATGTACCAAGGCAACATGCCCATATGGCCCAAAATCTGTCTACCTATAACACATAAAGCTTCACTTCCATGAAAAGTGATTTAAACTAAGTGATTAAACCTGAGAGTCCACGTGACTTGCTCTTCATAAAATATTGCATTTTATCCACCTTGCTGATGTCTGGGGGCTGTTAGGGCATCCAAGGAGGAGGTTACTCTTTGCTAGTAAAAGCCTTATTCTGATGCTGTTATTGCAAATAACCCTCGCTTCAGTGGCCCCAGACACGTATTTGGAAAGCAAAGATACCCCTTAGGGGTGAAACACCTTTGGGTGGAGAAGTGCTGGTGGTTTGCATGGATCCACATTTGTGCACCTTATCAAAGCGTATCTGGCTACTAACATGTTCTTGGGTACAATCCTCTGTTCAAAAACTGCATGTATGGTGTCTTTTTATTTTTTTCTCCCAGTGCCAGGTATCCCAAGACCTTTTTGCAATTTTACCTTCACATTTATTTCACATTTCCACTGCTGCTTTTGGCCTTTTTTGGCCTTTAGGCCACATTTCCACTGCTGCTTATCAGGCAGTAGTTGTCTTTGGTTCCACTGTTTTTGGTGTTTTCAACAGGGATAGTGCATTTAATTTTCTGTCTTTCCCATAATTGTTAACATGGATCTTACAAAATCTTTGCTTTGTGTGGTCCACCTAGAAACCGAAATTCAACTGCTTGGCTGATATCTTCTATCTCTTTGCATTTTCTGGACTCTGCAATAGGCTGAAGACTCTCTGTTTTCTTTTTGTGTGGTTGTGCTAATATTTTGATGCAGGTAGGAAATCATGTTTCCATAGTTTTTTTTGCAGCAGACATATTAACTGTAGTATTTCACCAGCATACACTGAAGGCATTGTGAGGCTGCCAATGTTCATAGGTGCTTTCTCATTGCTATTGACAATAACCAATTGTCTTCTCTATTTTTATTAGAAGACAGGTTATATCTTACTTTGCTGGCTTCTTCCCCTACCAGATGCACTTTCAAATGTTCACAAACTCCTGGAAGACATTATTTTCCCAGCTTAGGTATGTCTTTGTTCTACTGGCCATGGTTCAAACACCTACCTGCTCTGTTTCAAGAGCAAGGCTCCCACCACAGTTAAAATCCCTGAATCTCTGCTGAAGTCGATTCAAGGTAAGCATGGCTGTAGTTACCACTTTATCACATTGCATGTTTCAAGATCATCTGAGAAACCTAGGAAGAAATTCTGCCACTAATAATGTGAACTAAATTAGTATTTAAGTTATGGGCATGTAACAGCTTTGCCTTTAACTCTTTAGTCTGTTCAGGTGTTTCAGTGATACTGAGTTTCATGTCAGTTTTAGTTTACCCTTGGATCTATTTCCATGACCTGTTAGCTAAGAGCTGAGCTTGTGGTCATGGTCTCTTGCAGCTTCTGTTTTGTTGCATCTGTGTTAGTACAGCAGCATTGCTACCCTGACAATAACAGCAAACCTTCCCAACATGTGATGTCTTTTGGGATCGATCCTGCAGCGTTTTACCCCCACCAACTATTACTCAGTGTGTTTTGAGCCTACCCACCTGCTAGGTCTCAGGACACAGCAAGAGAGATGCTTTCCTGAGCTTTCAATGCCTGTCACAATCAGTTGCTGGGATCAAGAAGCTCTTATTTTTCTGTAGCAATTAAATAATTCTGTCCCCTATATAGTGAGCTTGCTTGAATATGTATGTAAGGATGAACCTCGTGTGTCTTTTGAGCAGTAACTATGCTGCTTACCAACCTTCTGAGCTCCTGCTTTGTATATAAGCTTCCTCTCATCTCCCGTTTCTTACCAATTAATTGTTCTTTTCTTTGCCCTCCCCTTTTTTTTCCTTTCTTGGATATGCTGTAAGGCAGGTGCTATATAGATGTTTTTTTTCTGAGCTATTTCCTGATGTAGCTTCTCTGCCTTTTAAACTGCCTTCACCAGTTTTGCTACAAGGAAGCTGCAGCACATTGTCTGCTCTGCGTGGGCTACTCGTTCTCCTGGTGTGTCTGCTGTGAACTGTTCATCGTAGGAATGCTGTGAGTAGGGTCAGGAGTCTGTGCTTTAATTGAAAGGAGCATCTTTTATTCTGTGCCACCTGAGAGTTCAGTCTGCATACTTTCCCCTTGAGATTCATCTAATAATTTTTCTTGTCCTGGGGATGTTATGGTCATGCTACCAAGAGTGTATAATGTGGCCTGAGTTGTGGCTGCTGTTTTGTACGACACCAAACAGAGGTAGTCTTGCAAGTTGAATGAAACTCACTTTCTGTTTGACTTTTGACTTAGTGTGTATGTTGTTTCTGTCTCCATACCAGATGGCTTGTCCACCTGGGATATTCACATGAAGAAAGCCTTGGTGTATCCTGACTGTGCATGAGCTGCTCCATGCCCTTGCTTGTGGGAGATCATTGAGGCTACATGGATTGGAAGAAACAGATGAAGCAAGAAGACCAGGACAACAGATGCCAGGAGTTTGCTAAATTAGAGATCTTTTAGAAATTGTGTTATTTGTATGGGTTCTCCTTTAATATGTACCCCCACCAAGTGAAACTGTTACCTGAGCTGGACTGCCCAGCCAGCCCCGCCCCTTGTCTAACCCCGTGAATGTATCCCCTGTCTTATCTCCATTTCCCTGGGGGCCTGCCTGTGACCCTTCCCTTCCCCCATTGGCTAACCGCGTTCCCGAGCCACTCCCACTCCCTGAGGGGTATATAACTCCTTGTTACTTTGAATAAAGCGGCTTCTCTCTTCACGACGCAGCGTGAAGGGACCCCTGTGTGATCTGCACCATCTCCAGCACAGGGGTTTCCCAGCACCGGCCCCCGGCTAGAGGCTGTGAGGAGCCGTTCCCCACGGTCAAAACCCTGTCACTTGCTTCTTCAGCATTGTCTTAGAGCATGTGGAACATGAGGTGAACATCTGTATGTTGAAGTAAAGTGATGTTCTCCTGCTCCATGCTGGGAAAATCCCATGTCTAGTACAGGACAGGTACCCAATGCTGAGGCCATGTGCTGCCTCGTGAGGCATGTAAGTGGTCATCCAACTCTGATCTTCAGAAGCCACATGAACCTCACTATTTGCCTCTTTTCTGCCAGTTTAGAGTGACAGAAATTCACTCTGAGACTCTAAGGCTCATGTTTTCCACTGCTATGGTACTTTTTGTATATCCTTGATAGAATTTTTCTTGTCAGAGATATTAGGTGTGACCCAATGCAAAACAGTCACCGCTGAAACTTTTCCTTCTGATACCACACATAACTCTTCCTTCTGCATTCCTTCTCTCCTCTGCTCATATCTGCTTGCTAAAGACTATCTATGGTTTTCTTTTCCTTCCACAGTTAACTTTTAAGCTGTTCTAGGTGTCATCGAAGAGTCAGACAAATGCACGTTCTATCATATAGGAACCAGGGAGATCATGTAGGTGGAGGCAAGGAATGGAAGAGCTGCTTCCAGTTACAGCTTACCACTAGCTCAGCTTAGCGGCTGTGCCAGGATGTGCCCACTTAGTGATCAGAACAAGGTCCATATATGGAGCATGACCTTCTATATACATTTGCATAAATTGGAAAGCAGTGCTGGTGTGGTTGATCTTTTTTTTTGTAGTGCTTCCAGTTTCTAATCCATTGTATCTATAGGAACAGAGTTAGATCTGGCACAGTGCTCAGAGAGAAAGTGAAGGCAATATACAGCTTCAGTGTGTTACACACCAGATCTGTTATAAATGGGTCAGAACCACTTTGTTGGGAGTGCCTGTGTGTGTGAGCGTGTAAGGGAAAGGGATGGGTCAAACCTCATGGAGGTGGGGATGGCATCATATCTCTCATGGCAGGCCCTGGAGCTCTGGGGTTGGAGTGTAACGCAGTGCTATGTAGGGTTTTTTTTCTTTGTATGCAATCTTGATAATAACATTAACAGCCTTCATAGTGTTACTTCCAGAAGTTTCAACACAGTATCTGATAAGCACAGGTCATGCCTACGTTGCACCTCCGTGGCTTAGACCAAAAAGCAGTACAAAACAGTCTTGATCCCTCATTATGGTTGTGTGCCCTTGCACTGCTATAAGGGAACTTACAACTTAAACTCCTGCTAGGTCATGTACCAGAGTAGCCCCAGACTCCCTGTAATCCTAGCTGTCCTGATGTATGTCTTAAGAGGGAAGGCTCTGCTTGCTTGTCTGCCTCTGCCAGCCATGGCCTCTTTGTGTGCGCCCAACAGGGCAGCCAAGGTGGGCACCCTGTGGGTAACTCTGTGCTTTGGATACCTCCTGCAAGGGAGGACGAGTTGTCCTTCAGGAGAGCCTAAGAAAGGTGTTGCTGCTCATCTTCATTATGCAAGATGCTGTGAATCAAATCCCAGGGTTAGTGTTATGGTGTGATGACAATGAAGACAAAAAGATCCTTTTTTTTTTTTTTAATCAAAATCAACATTAGAAATAATTTTGTCTTACCAGAAGTGGGGGAGCAAGGGATGTGATGTCACACTGGTGAGAAAACTTCCCAAATGTCACCAAAAGACAGGCCTGGTACCTGACTGGAAAGAACTGATGCTGGAAGATGAATTTGGCATCTGTGCTGCCTGAATGTTTAGTTCTGTATTAAAAATTTCAAAATAAAGTTCCATGATGTTGGGTAATTTAATACACAGGAAATCTTCCATGCAAAGTCATTTACTGAGTTGCATAACCTATAATATTTCAGACTTCTCTAAGTGTATGAGAAGTTAGTGCATTAAACTTGCATTTAAGTAATTGCATAAAAAAATAGGGAAAATATAGTCTAGCAGTTGTTCTTATTCCACTCGAATAATGTTATTACTTACTGTTCATCAACATTTTTCTTTAAATGGCTGAGATGTAGCCATTTCTTTGTTTCTTTATGTTTTCCAGCAGCAATGCAAAGATCGGATGCAAGTGGGAATTAAGCATTTTAACAAAATCAAAACATGCTGTGACTAGTGGAAATTTGTGGGAAATAATATCTTATTAACCCTCCAACAAGTTTATCAAAAGTAATGTGATATCTGGACACAGTTGTTGTGGTAACTGTTGCTTTCCTCTTAGGCTAGGGGCTGTTCCAAGGAACGGTTTCAAGAATTGCTCTCTGGTGCATCCAACATTTTCTTGAACAGGTAGTACACTGAATCAGTCATTCCAAAACCCTAGGTCTCTGCATAAAACATAAAGAACTGGCAACCTTAGGTATGAGGGGAATTTGCACTGGAGTTTAGGCTCAGGACTTGTATTTTAGGTGTAGCAAAAATGTACTTACAGTAAAATAACCCCCTCCTACCCATCTACCTTACAGCTCTTTCCTTAATGTAAGGCATCTCTTCAAAAGCACCACTGTGCTGCCTGCAACACTTCTGCATTGATGCAGTGCATATAAAACTTAAATGAAAAATGCTGATACTGAGAGCCTATCTGAATTATAAAGAACAGGATTTTAATGGATGTTATGATAGCATTACGTGAAAAGGGCCACCTCTAACATCCTTTCTCCGTTTTTATTAACACCTTTTTCTCCCAGTGCTGTTTCTGGTTGTGACTGCTACACTCACTATGACATTCTCTCGTTCTTATGGAACTTAGGGTTATTTCCTTATGGCAATTTGGTCTTCCTTGTCCCTCTAGCACTCAATGGTTGAACTTCCTGGAGCCGGGAAGGCTTTGGTTTAATGCCAGCCGCAGATCACAACACGGGGTAACTGAGTGAAATGTAATGGTCTGTAAAACACAGGTCATGGGTGATGACGTACAAGTCCTATTTTAGCTTTGAACTCTATAAACCTTGTGGGAACATGTGGCCTCGCTCCTCTCCCACTCCTGGGCTCAGCTTTGCCAAACTGCAGAGAGGGAAATAAACCAAACCCAGCACCCTCGCTCCCTCAAAGTTTATCCCGTTGAAAACTGGACGGACTGCGGCTCCGGTTCCTGGTTTGTCACTCCAAATCACACCCTCGAGAGTCCCTCTTGGGCAAGCCGTCCCCAGGAGCCACACACAGGTGCGAACCAACCCCTGCGGCAGGATCAAGCCACAGGAAGCCCTTCTGCAGGACAGACGCTCCCGAGAGTCTCGCTGGGTGGCAACAGCCCCTGACAGGATGAACGCCGTTCCTGGGCACGGCAGTGCACCTTGCGGTTCCACACCGCCCATCCAGCTCTGCTGCGGGACAGCTCCGGNAGGCGGAGGAGGAGGGAGGCAGGAGACGGGATACCGGGAGGGAGGCAGGTCCGGCGGCCCGCTCGGGTACCCCCAGCAGCGAGGGGAAGATGGCGACGCTAGGAGGCGAGCCGCAGCCCTTCCCCGCTCTGTCGGCGGCGGCCGGAGTGGGCGGCGGCGGCGGTGGTGGTGGCGGCGGCGGCGGCGGGGCGCTGGGGCTGCAGGCGCCGCTAAACCGCGGGCTGGAGCGGGCGCTGGAGGAGGCGGCGCACTCCGGGGGGCTCAACCTGAGCGGCAGGAAACTGAAGGAGTTCCCGCGCAGCGCCGCCGCCCTCAGCCACGACCTCTCCGACACGGTGCGGGCAGGTGAGCCCGGGGGCGCAGGGGCATTTAATCGCCGGGGACCCCTTTCCCCTTCTCGGGCATTGGAACCTCTCGGCGTCCCTGGGAGGAGATCGCCCACTCCCCGCGCTGTCGTTCGCCCTCCCCCGGGCCCATCCCCACGCGGAAACCGAACCCACCCCCTTCCTCCCTCCGCGGACCCAATGCTTTCTTTATTCTCTCCCCGCCCTGGTGCATGAGGTAGGTGTTTGCTCCCATATGGCTGNCAACATTAGAAATAATTTTGTCTTACCAGAAGTGGGGGAGCAAGGGATGTGATGTCACACTGGTGAGAAAACTTCCCAAATGTCACCAAAAGACAGGCCTGGTACCTGACTGGAAAGAACTGATGCTGGAAGATGAATTTGGCATCTGTGCTGCCTGAATGTTTAGTTCTGTATTAAAAATTTCAAAATAAAGTTCCATGATGTTGGGTAATTTAATACACAGGAAATCTTCCATGCAAAGTCATTTACTGAGTTGCATAACCTATAATATTTCAGACTTCTCTAAGTGTATGAGAAGTTAGTGCATTAAACTTGCATTTAAGTAATTGCATAAAAAAATAGGGAAAATATAGTCTAGCAGTTGTTCTTATTCCACTCGAATAATGTTATTACTTACTGTTCATCAACATTTTTCTTTAAATGGCTGAGATGTAGCCATTTCTTTGTTTCTTTATGTTTTCCAGCAGCAATGCAAAGATCGGATGCAAGTGGGAATTAAGCATTTTAACAAAATCAAAACATGCTGTGACTAGTGGAAATTTGTGGGAAATAATATCTTATTAACCCTCCAACAAGTTTATCAAAAGTAATGTGATATCTGGACACAGTTGTTGTGGTAACTGTTGCTTTCCTCTTAGGCTAGGGGCTGTTCCAAGGAACGGTTTCAAGAATTGCTCTCTGGTGCATCCAACATTTTCTTGAACAGGTAGTACACTGAATCAGTCATTCCAAAACCCTAGGTCTCTGCATAAAACATAAAGAACTGGCAACCTTAGGTATGAGGGGAATTTGCACTGGAGTTTAGGCTCAGGACTTGTATTTTAGGTGTAGCAAAAATGTACTTACAGTAAAATAACCCCCTCCTACCCATCTACCTTACAGCTCTTTCCTTAATGTAAGGCATCTCTTCAAAAGCACCACTGTGCTGCCTGCAACACTTCTGCATTGATGCAGTGCATATAAAACTTAAATGAAAAATGCTGATACTGAGAGCCTATCTGAATTATAAAGAACAGGATTTTAATGGATGTTATGATAGCATTACGTGAAAAGGGCCACCTCTAACATCCTTTCTCCGTTTTTATTAACACCTTTTTCTCCCAGTGCTGTTTCTGGTTGTGACTGCTACACTCACTATGACATTCTCTCGTTCTTATGGAACTTAGGGTTATTTCCTTATGGCAATTTGGTCTTCCTTGTCCCTCTAGCACTCAATGGTTGAACTTCCTGGAGCCGGGAAGGCTTTGGTTTAATGCCAGCCGCAGATCACAACACGGGGTAACTGAGTGAAATGTAATGGTCTGTAAAACACAGGTCATGGGTGATGACGTACAAGTCCTATTTTAGCTTTGAACTCTATAAACCTTGTGGGAACATGTGGCCTCGCTCCTCTCCCACTCCTGGGCTCAGCTTTGCCAAACTGCAGAGAGGGAAATAAACCAAACCCAGCACCCTCGCTCCCTCAAAGTTTATCCCGTTGAAAACTGGACGGACTGCGGCTCCGGTTCCTGGTTTGTCACTCCAAATCACACCCTCGAGAGTCCCTCTTGGGCAAGCCGTCCCCAGGAGCCACACACAGGTGCGAACCAACCCCTGCGGCAGGATCAAGCCACAGGAAGCCCTTCTGCAGGACAGACGCTCCCGAGAGTCTCGCTGGGTGGCAACAGCCCCTGACAGGATGAACGCCGTTCCTGGGCACGGCAGTGCACCTTGCGGTTCCACACCGCCCATCCAGCTCTGCTGCGGGACAGCTCCGGTGGGTGCCGGGAGAAAGCCCCCGAGGCAGGCGGCGGGCAGTGCTCCCGGGCTGGGTTTACAAGGGGCTGTAGCGACAATGAAACCCCGAGGCAGACCCCTCCCTTCCAGTGGCGCGCGCCGCCGCAGCCGCCGCCGCCGCCGCCGCGAGGGGGCGCCG